>LOEQ01007496.1:62960-88620 GCA_001685075.1 Bramus lutescens | reverse complement strand
CTGGCCTATCAAAGGGCCAAGACAGTTTCTTTATTAACCAATGAAAGTAACAAACTCATGAAAAAAGGGGCATACAAACAAAGAATGAATTTTTCTACTTAAATACCTGTCTCATCCTTCCTCAAGACCAGACATTGTCCATCATTTCAGACATCCACCAGATCTTACACGTGGGCCCCAAAGCTTTGTTCCATGTCTTAGAGCTCCTCTTTTACTCCACCATTCTCTGAGCTCATGTTCACACCTCCAGACAAACGTGTGTAAAGGCCAATCCACAAGGGGCTGTCCATATATGTCAGTCTCTGTACCAGCTTTGTGGACATCAACCAGGTAAAGGTTTTCAGTTTGATTTCACTCATATGTCTACTCATAAAAATCTCTGTTATCTCCTAACACTTGTGGACACTCTTACAGGATGGATAGAATCATTTTCAGCCTCCAGAGAAACAGCAGATGGAGAGATGTGGTGGTTCAGGTACTTCTGGACCACATCACTCCTCAGTTTGGTGTTCCCCAGACCATCGAAATGGTCAATGGAACAGCCTTCACTTCCAGAGTCATGGAGCTTGTGTCTTGAGACAAGGCAGTAGCATAAGTACAAGAAAGTGCATACAAAATCACAATGAATGAGCAAAATTGGCCAAAACAAGCTGTCAGTGGCTAAAAGCACAGTAACTAATGATGTGCACTCCTAGACAATCACAATTTACCAGCAGTGACCCCAAGTTTGAAAAGGACAAACCAAAACATTCTCGTGGCAGCTTAATTTCACTACTTCCTTTTATTGAAAATTGTAAGTCTGTCTCATTGCCTTTATGGCTTCTCAACCCCTGCTCCCTGGGAAATGGGGATCACACAACAAGCAGCAACAAGCCTGCAACAATTGTTGTCCAATGTGGATAGACCTTTTCTTTTTGCTCACTTTTTGGGTCCTCCTTACCCTTTTTGGGGGGCATTTTTCTTTCTTGTTTGCTGACCCTGCTGCTGTTCCTGCCCCAACTCTCTCCTGGTGTCTTGAGTTCATCCACTTCAGCTCTTTTTGGCAAGTTGACCCCAATTTTCATTTCCTAGGTCCTTAATGATTTGGGACTTTCTTTTCTATCCCTACATTTTCTTTTCTTTCCCCAGTTTGTCTTCCTAGTTAGGAATTCTCCACCATATTCATTTTGTTCTGGTACCTCCACATAAGGACTGACCATCCAGGAGGTAGAACAAGTTAAAAAAAAAACTCTGACAAGTCTTTTTCACCCAGAGATACTGTGAGCATATGCCCACAGCCTAGCAGGCCATGGAATTACCTCACTATAAGTAGCACACTTGGTTCATGAACACTACTTTCCCTTTCATCCTTGTCCTCTCATGGACTCCATAGTGGCCTTAGAGCAACTGATGACTTTTCCTGGGGCCACTCTCTGGAGTAGTCTGGAGCTCTCTTCCTTTACAAGGAGTCCTGGCAACTCTTCAGAGTGTGGACTGTTGGACTTCCTCTTCCAGTCTCTCTTCTCAACTAATCTGGTTACATGACCATCTATTAAAGACCTTTATCATGGTGCCAGTCCCTCAATTCACTAAAAGACTTTGGCTGTTTGACTGTGATTGAATCTCCTTTTCCTTCTGAGATTGGAACGTTCTCTTCAGATGGTGGCTACTTTCACTCGCTTGGTCTTCGAGAACTGAGACCATGATGTAGTTGTTGCCACTCACCCTGTGTCTTCTGACTTCTTTGCTGGCCCTCATCACAGGTTACTCCTGAAGCCCATCATAAATGGTGTCCCTTCCCCAGAGGATGGGGTCTTCCTTTCTCTGCCAGCACTGCCACCACCCCTTTCCCAAAGTTGACAAGAGTCTCTGTGTCCTACATGAGGGCTGCTGTCCTGGATCTTCCCTGGCATTTTCACCTCTACTTGGCTTCCCACCCACCATATGTAGAGCTTAGAGAAGAAGCTACCTTTTCTGGCCATTTGGCTGAGCTATTCCTGCAGCATTTCAAAGCTGAGGTGGCTTGGGCCTTGGGCTCACTCTTTCCAACTGACTTGGCCTCATTGAGCCCTGGTCTGGAGATAGCACCACCAGATGACTTGTCCCTTGACAGCTGAAGGGTTGGCCAGCCCCTGGCTGTGTTAGACCCATCTCTATCTTCTTAGGACCTTTCTTTCTCAGTCTCTTCCTCATTTGCAATATTCCCAAAGCTGAAGCTAAACAAATACTTCCCCCTATATTCAGTAGGCTGCTCAGTCAGAGATTTTCTATGAGGCACCCATGAGTGACAAGAAGCCATTGACACTTCCTCCCCACCTGGGCCTCTTGAGACCACATCAGGCCCTCCAGTTCTACAAGGAATAACTAACTCCAACTGTTCTGGTGCTAGGACAGTTAGTAGGGGATCGGCTAATGATGGCACACCCCCTGGGGAAAGATGAACTCACTTTTTTGAGAGATTGAGACTGAAAGGTGGAGGAAGAACCTTGAAAGACAGGGCAGAAATGGTAGAGAGAAGAACTGCTCACTTTTATGGGGACTGAAGAAACTGCTCCCGGATCCAGCAAGAGCAGGTCATGGAGGAAGGGCAGTTGGGCTGACCTCAGGGGCAGGAGGGCCACATCAGTGATAGAAGTGTCATCCATTGCTCCAAAGTGAAGAAAGAGATGGAGGAAGTCACTTGGAGTTCTTTTTAACATCCAAGGCATCCCATCCCAGACTCAGCATTAGCTGTTCTACTATCACTGATATCTGCCTAGCCACAGCCCCAGAGATGCATGACAGAGAGAACTCATTTGCAGTTAAGGTAGAAGGTCTTTCAGAGTACATTAAGTAGAGATCTGAAGCACTTCATATGAAGGCTTGGGTGTCTGACTTCCAGAAGTGTCTAAGTCCAGGACTCTGCCCTGTCCCATGACCCTTCCCCTGACTCCTGGGACTTCCTTTCTCACAAAGCATAATACACACAGCCTGGAGTTTCCCTACCTGAATCATTCATAGAGTCTGCTTAGTCAGGATCTGCTACTGTGAACCAGTGATAGTAATGACCACCTATCACGGTGGGGGGGGGGCTTATGGAAAACTTTCCAATCAGCCATCAACATCCTTCGCCCCTTGTTCTACATCCATTGCTGCCTCTCACTTTGACACAATGGAACTGCTTCCACCAAAATTGCCACCTTGGATTTCCATTGAGGAGGGGCCCTCAGCAGGGATAGTTCAACCCCTCTCAACCCCCTCCTCTGCATACTCCAGAAGCAGCCACAGTGTCATTTGTGTTCCAAGGGGAGTCAGAGGATGCTGAGGAGGAGCAATTCTTTTCAGAATATCCTTGCTTCCATGTCAATCTCTCTCAACTCAAGGTTGCTCAGTTAACGCTGGAAAGAGGCACTGGCTCCCATAGTGTCTTCCTGCTGCATCACAGTGAGACAAGATGGGGTGAATATATCCTCACTTTCAACGTCTAGAGCAAGGTCAAGCGCCTGCATTTGTCACTGAATGAGGAGTGTCAGTGCTAGGTCCAACATCTGTGGTATCAGTCCATTTTTGATATGCTTGAGCAGTTGTGGGTGCATCCATCCCTGTGGAGTCTGGAGGCTACAGTGATCTCATGTCAGCTGTGTGCCCTTCCATTTGCATAGGGGCTAGGAGCCATGTAGGGGTGTGGGATGGTGACCAATACTACCCTGATTCTCATTATTTTGAGGAAGTACTCAGACAATGGGGTACACAGTTTCAAATCCATTATGACTGGTACTCTGAGCTGAAGGCAGTCTTTGAACACTCAGTTTTCCTCCAATGACACTTTGCTGATGATGATGCAGCAAAGACTCAAGCCCATACAAATTTGCAATTTGGACTTAATAATATTACTCTCAACATGCTTACTGGCCATGAACAATAACACTGATCTTGTATCACAATCCATGCTTGGCCTACATGCCTATTTCCAGCAAGTCTGACCTAGCCTTCAAGGCCTTTAAGCTTTGTATGCCCCAGTATAGCTTAGGCTATTTCCATAATCTTGTCCAACAGGATATGGAGCAATTTCCTGAATTTATGGCCCCATCACCAACACTGTTAAAAGGTATATCCCACCTGACCCTACCAAGCATATCCTTATTAAACAGCTAACCTTGGAGGAGCTCAACACTATCGCCCATAATGTCATTGTACCTGTTAGAAATGAAAATATTCATAAGTGGGTCTTGGCTGCCCATAATATTGAAAAACAGAACAGGTCCATTTCTGACATTATGACTTCCATCAATGCCTTGGTCAACACCAAACTTGAAAAGGATGATAATTCTCCCTCACCAGACCATACTTTCTGGGGATGTGGGCAGTCTGGATGGTCCCAGCGCTCATCCAAAAACATAATGCCCTAAATGCAAAAAGGACTATCACTGGGCATGAGACTGTAGAAGCTCCCGGCAGATCCTGATATGAATGATAAACTGGATAATGGCTTCACAATCCTGGTGTATGAAGGCAAGTGTTGTATCTTGGTTTGTAATAGTTGAGGTGAAATTGTTCTTATCTACTAGGAAAATCTCTTTGATTTCAGACACAGAGTAAATTTCATTTAAAAAGAAAGATCACCCCATACTTTTTTTCTCCCTGTTGAGGTTACTTGAACAGCAGTAGAACTAACTTTAATAGAAATTTTGGAGTCTTTGTGAGCTATCTTGAGAGCATTATAAAACACCTTTAGGTCCTCCTCCTGAGCCAAGATGGCAGCAGGGAGTTTCTGTTGCTCATTCTCTATGTGGTCAGCCAGCTTCCTGGGAAAGTGTATTAAAATAAACTGTTTGCTGCCCTTCAAACTAGTCAGCAGCTGCTCATGGTACTTGGTGTACTCCCTGGCCCAGAAGTTACAGTTATGGAAATAGACTGCACAGACATTGGCATAAGCAATACCAGGATAAACAGCAAATCACTTAGAGAGGAAGTCTGTTTTAAAGCAATGGCTAGGTGCAGTATGGGCACTCTGAATAATCTTTTCCCTCAGGCAGATGACTCTGTGTCCTCCCCCTTTAAAAATTCTAAATAAAAATTATGTCATCCCCCCAAGCTGCTCTAGCCTTTAAAGATGCCAATAAAACTAATTTTGGGTTAATAATAATGGGAGGTAATTGTAAGGAAAGGGCATATATCCAACAGAATCCTAGATTAGTACAACTAGGGGAGTTGTTGGTTGTTTTTAAGGTATTGGAAATGACCCACTGAGATCCTGTAAATATTTTTTTCAGATAGATGCTATACCATACAAACATATTAAATACTATCTTTTGCAAAATTAAAAGTCCCAAAAGAATTCCATCTCAAAAACCATGCAAACTATTCAAAACTTATGATAGTCCAGCGGACACCCCTGGCACTTATCCCACAGCAGATCTCATATGGGACTCCCAGGAATGCAGAAAAAAGGCAAACACAGAATAGACTGCCTAATTAGGACTGTGACAGTGATTCTTATACTATAAATGCAGCCGTAAACCTTGTGTGGACTTTCTCCTGACTGTTGAATTCATTCCTGTTCCCTGTTAATACAGACAACTGTGATCTGTGAGTCATCCCTTAAATAAATATCCCTTTATTATACTCAATTCTGAGCTACTGCGGGATTACATTATACCATCCATCTTCATCTGGCATCTGCATGAATCCCAACTCCAAACCTACAGAGTAGACTGGTCTAAAAGACCCAAAAGGTTTACAGCCCAGGTCATCCTCTGATGCCTGGCTGACTTGATTTCACCTACTAAATTTATTTTTTTGTCAAACTCCTACCACAGCCGAGCTACCACATGGCAACTTGGCAATTTTCCAGTTTCTTGCATGCTTTCTTTCCCCTATTCAGTTCCCCATACTGTGCAGAAACTAGCACAACTTCTGGTTTCTCTTCCCTAGTTGTAAGCTCTGGGGTGCTTGCTTCATGCATGAAATCGATTTAATTGATCTTAATTTGACAAGCAAAGTATATTAGTTAGTATTTAACCAGATACTAAAACACAAAACCAAAAGGGTGGGGGACTGTTTGTGCTGCTGTCAGTGGCATCTCTTTGCCAGGCTGCTGCAATCATGACACATGCTAGAAAATAAAGATTTTTATACTTACAACAATTTACAGAAATCTCATAGCAAAGTTAACTATTTGATTAATAAACAAATGAATAAACTTGTAAGTTATATAATTGCAGACAATAATACCATCCAGGAATTTAATAAACTTTCTGTTTATACTATAAATGGTATTCTGCAAGGCTTATATGATTTTTTTCTGATAAATCTATTTATTGGATATGGGACTTAGTTTTCTTTTTCATAATACATCCTTAAGAAAATGGTTTAATAACAGAGCCATGAATCAGGCACTCTTAGAAATGACATAATTTTACAGATTAATAATGAACAGCTAGCTGACAAGATTAATACCATTGAATATCAAAAGTTAGCTGAAAAGATTAATGCCATTGAAATGGATAACATTAATTTGACAGACAAAATTCAATCTATGCAAAAGGGTACTGAGAAATTATCTGAAATTATTCATACTGTTGAATTTGACAATCAAAATCTGTTAAAAAGTTATGATATGTTAGCAGATAGAGTATCTCTCCAGAAAGTACATTTGCACACTATCCAAATAATGTCCAAGGATGAGATGTTACCTCTAAAGGAAAGGCTTCATACCTTGAAATCACATATGTAGAAAGAGGACAAGAGGCTAGGTGCATCAATGAGAGCACTAGAAATATACATAAGCCTCGATATATATCTTACTTTACATAAGATAGTAGTAAAAAGATTTGTAATGATTGAAGAAATTATCAGAGATTGTGAGCAGGGAGAGAAGGTACAAGGATACAATTTAACATTGCTTGTACATCTCAGAGTCAGAGATGACTTAGCAAGGGATTTAGCCTCCTGTCCTATAATCACCTCTGAAAAAGCATCAATTTCTAAATCGCCAAAAAAGATCCAAAGAAATTAGATGGAAGCCNTATGAATGATCTAAAAGAGATTGAGCAAGCAGTAGTATCTTATAGTTTGTATTCACCAATTGTTAGGGAGATGGTAAACACATGGGCTTCCAGCAATAAGGCAGTCCCACACATTTGGCTTTAATTAGTTTCAGTGGTCCTTGAAGACAGGGCACAACTACTGCAGAAATGCTATTTGTAAGAAGAGGCAAATTTTTGAGAACAACGGAGGAAACAAAAAGGACTTGAGTCTTCCCAAGATCAAATTCTTGGCAATGGCACTTATGCTGACCCAAAGAATCAAGCTGTTTATGATGAACATATCTTGTCCCTATGATGCACAGCAATCCTCAATGCCTGGGACAGTATTTAAGAATCAGTAAAATGAATTGAATATTAGGATAAATATATAATAAATATAAATATATTAGGATAAAACAGGGCCAAAGATAACCCTTAAGTGACTCTTACAAAAATTAAATAAGGCCATACAAATAGGAGTAACAGACCCAACAGCTAGATGAGTACATATTGAATCTCCGACTTTTGAAAATGCAAACTTAGAATGTAAAATGATACCCAGTCCTTTAAAGTTTGGATAAGCACCAGTGGATGAACGGATTCTGCACACAATGAACATTGTGAAATTTGGCTATAAATCTGAGTCTTGGGCAGGAGAAACAAAGTATGAGGGACATCAAAATGCCAAATTTTTAATTGTGGTAGGATAGGACATCTGAGAAGGGATTGTAGACAATGAATTTCTAGAAATAATGTCTCCTCAGGAAATGCCAAAGATAGAAAGTCTCAATCTTATGTAGAAGATGTGACATTGGACCAATGAATGTAGATTAAAAAAAGACAGACAAGGCAACCCAATATCATTGGAAGACTCCTTGAACGGCATCTCACAGGTTACCTACTCAAACATGATCCAGTCAATCCTAGTCACTGTGGAGGACATGTCTCACCAAGAAAATTAAAATACACATTTCTCCCATAGAGAATGCTCATTATCCCTATCCTATTCCAATACTTTGTAAGTCAGCCATTGGAAATAATATGCAAACAATTTTCTAAATCTGTAGTTGACCATTACGTGTATGATACTTTCTATCTTATTAAATGATAATTTAGAAAGAATAATTGAAGAAGTAAAGAAAGTTTTACCTAAATGGGGGCTAAAAATTTCTCCTGAGAAAATACAGAGAGGAGATACTGTCAGTTACCTAGGTTATGAAATAGGTTTGAAGAAATTTAGAACATAAAAGGTACAAATTTAGGAGAGACTGAATGCAGACTCTTAATGACTTTCAAAGATTGTTAGGAGACATTTCCAGTCTATGATTGGCTGTTGGGATAATACCTGACTTAATAATTCATTTAAACAATACCTTAGATGTTGACAAATACTTAAATACTTCCAAGCAATTGACAGCTAAAGAAGAAAAAGAATTGATGTTCATTGAAGAGAAATTTCAGGAGACATATATTGATTGGGGGAATCCAAATCTTCATTGCATTCTAGTCATATTGCCTTCCAGAATTTTCCCTACAGGAATGTTAATGCAGAAGAAAGACATTATTTTAGCATGGATCTTTTAAACATATAAACCAAAAAATTTAAAAATTTACATGGAAAATGATTTTGAATTAAGTATAAAGGTAAAACTGAGAGTTTTTCAATTAGCAGGAGTGGACCCAGGAGAAATTATAGCTCCATTTACTACTAATGAAATTTAAAATATTATGGGAAGACAACGAAACCTATTAATGAGCTTGTGCTAATTTTTAAGGAGAGATTAATTATCCCAAAAGTGATGGAATTAACCTTATAAAGAAAACTACTGGGATCCTTCCCTGAATTGTATGTGACACACCAATAAGTAGAGCTTCTACATTCTATACTGATGCAAATAAATCAGGAAATGCAGCTAACAAATCAGAAGATTTCAGTAAAGTGAAACAAAGTCCTTAAAATTCTTTCCAAAAGTCAGAATTATATGCTATTCTTGTTATACTAAGGGATTTTAAAGTACCTCTCAATATAGTTAATAATTTTTAATATTCAGAAAGTGATGTCTTGAATATAGAAACCAATTTTCCAGATGATACAGAATTGACTTCATTATTCATACAGGTTCAAATATAAATCAGGAATAGGCTTTGTCCAATATATATAACACATATTTGATCCCATTCAAGCCTGCCAGGCCCTCTAGAACAAGGTAATGCAGGAATTGATCTACTATTGATTGGAAATGCACTGATGGTCTCAGAATTTCATAAAAAACATAATACCAATAGCAGAGGTTTTACAAAAGAGTTTCCTATTACATGGCAACAAGGTAAGGATCTTATAAAGTAATGTCCTACTTGCTCTTTTCATAACCAAACACCACTACCTACAGGGAGTAACCCAATGTGTACTCAAATGAATAAAATTTTTCAGATGAATGTGCTCCATTTGAAGAAATTGGAAAACTTTAATATGTACACTATCCCATTGAAACTTAATCATTTTTAATAGGCAACTTATTTGAGCTCAGAAATGGCTGATTTAGCAATTACACATTTATTTTAAGCTATAGCTATCATGGGTATACCTGCACTAATAAAGAAAGATTATGGTCCAGCATATGTCTCTAAGAAAATAAAAGATTTTTTTTGCTTATTATAATATAAAGCATATTGCAGGTATACCAAACAATCTTACAGGTCATGTTGTTATAAAAAGATAATATCAAACTATATAGTATATGATAAATCAACAGAAAGGGATGGAAAATACCCCCAGAAATAGGTTGCATAATGTTGATTAATCTTGAGTTTTCTTACACTAATGTGAAAGGAACAATGGCAGCATAGAGACATTGGATAATAGAAAAAAATTATGAATTCAATCAACTGGTATGTTTCAAGGATATGTTGTATTGAGAATGGAAACCAGGAGATGTACTACACTGGGGAAGGGGTTTTACTCTAGTTTCCACAGGAGAAGAAAAGGTATGGATACCACCAAAATTAATAAAATTTGAAAAACTTTGAAAGTTTGAAAAAGAGAGAAACCTCTAGAGACAGAAAAATGACAGTTTATCCACAGAGGGAAAAACCATATGGATGGTAAGAAAACATTACAAGTGTTGGGACAGGGTTCTCTTCTTGTCTTTGCAGGAATACTCATCTTCAAAAAGTGGAAAGACATCAGACGTCTTGATGCCTAAAGAAAAAGAAAGATAGCTATTCGGAAAGAATCACCAATGCAGTCAGAAATCGAAGTTATGATGACATATTATCTTCATGGTAGAAATTGATCATCTGAACATCTACTTAAAAATTAAAGCTGACTTTGGATTTGGACAATGACTATCCTTCTCTAAATCCAAGTATATTGTTAAAAGAAAAAATCAGTTTCTGTCTCATATCAGGAGCCATCTAGTATGGAGATATTAGAATGCAATAAAATAGATATCAGAAGTCAACCACTAATATCATAGTCAATGCTTAATAATGACATATTCATTAGAAGCATGAATGAAACAAAAACGTGCAAAAGAATCCTTGCCAAGCAAAATAGACTATGTAGTTAAGTAAAGGTATCCCCTCAGGAAAAGAAAACATATTATTTTGAGGTTGACCAAAAAGTGTCAGACTAACTCCACAGAAATTCTACTATGAGTAACAAAAAAAAAGAACACTTGCAGGATAAAAAAAATCATTTAATTTAACAAAATCATATTTCTGTTTACTAATACTAAACTCTCTGTAAAGTATATAATGAAACTAACTATATTTAAGGTAGCAGTTACCTATTAAAATACCTAAAATGAATTTACTTAATCAGATTAAAGATCTATATAGTGAAAACTATAAAATGATGAAACAAAAGTAAAGTAATATGCAAATAAAATTTTCATATTAAGGAATTACGATAATTAAATTTTTCAGCATGACCTTTTTATGAAACTGATCTATATATTTAAGGCAATACTTACCAAAATCTCATGAGTTCTCTATCCTCACAATAACAAAATAAAATTTCCAAATTAATCTGTAGTAACAAAAGATATTAACAAAATGAAAGCATTCTTGAGAAAACAGCTGGATCTATCATACTTCCACTTTTCAAACAGTGTCAAATAATAATAATAATAAAAACTATGTTAATGGGATAAACAAAGATAGATAGTTATGGAATAAAATAGACATCCTGGAAACAAGAATATATNTATATTTATATAAGAATCAAACTAGAACCCTACCTTATAATCCAGAGTTATCATAAAAAGGGTGCAAATGCCTCAGTTGAACATCTGAATCCTTTATAAATCTTACTACAGAAATTTAGAATAAAAATCTTAGACATCAATTTTAAAAACTTTTTTATTTAAAAATAGATGCATATAAAAAATGTAAGAATTTATTTTGGGCAGTGATGGTACACAACAATAATGCCAGCGCTTTAGAGGTAGAGATTTCCAAGATAGCCAGGTGTACACAGTGAAATCCTTTCTCAAAGCCAAAAAACAGACCCCTCAAAAGTAATAAATTGTAATCTATAAAAGTATAAATGGATTAAATTTAAAAATAATAAAATAGGGGCTGGAGAAATGGATCAGCTGTTATGAGCACTACCTGCTTTTCCAAAGGTCCTGATTTCAATTCCCAGCAACCACATGGTGGCTCACAACCATCTGTAAGGAGGTCTGATGCCCTCTTCTGGCCAGTAGGCATACACACAGACAGAACATCATATACATAATTTAAAAATATTTAAAAAATAATAAAATAATAGTGCTGTAGGTAGGGAATTATTTTCAAAATGCTTATGTGGTGAGGTGTGAATATACAAAATACAGCCATAATTTACACATTTCAACAATAAAATACAGGTAATCTTATGTAAAATTCACAAAATACTTCACTTGTTACTTTTTCACGAACATGTATTTGATCAACAGGTATATGAAATGATACTCGGTATTGCTAATCATCAGGGAAATGAAAATTTAACTTACAAAAGAAGATAATTTCACACTAGTGTGAAGAGCTATTATGCAAGGGCCCAATATAAGAACTATTTTCAAATATATGGAGAGAAAGCATCACACAAATTTCTATGACACCTATGGACAACAAATCCTGTTGCCTCAAATAATTACATTCCTATATACTGAAAATCATATTACTGAGTCTACATGCAAAGAAAAGAGAGTGAGTCAGTACGTCTAGAATATACAATGATTTGTTTATTGTAGATCTTTTACAAACCCAAGAAATGGAAACAATCTAAGTACCTGCACAAAGAGGGACAAGTGACAGAAAAAAATAACTATCTACACACGTGTGTAATAGAATAATTTCTGAAAGAAAGAAGAAAAAAATACAATCATTTACAAAATATTCAGCAAGCCTGATGACATTATGCCAAATTAACCTAGCTCATCAAAAACTTCACATGGCATGCTTACAAAGCCAAATTAAGAAACAGAATGAGAAGTAGAAACAGGAGACTGAAATGTTGGTCTGAGTATACAAAACTATAACCTATTTGCATTTTACTGATGGCTAAGGATGTTGAGCATTTTAAAGTGTTTTCAGCCATTTGTGTTTCACTTTTTTTCTCTTTTGGTATTCTGAGAAAGGGTTTCTCTGTGTTGCTCTGGAGCCTGTCGTGGAACCAGTTCTTGCTCGAACTCACAGAGATCCACCTGCCTCTGCCTCCTGAGTGCTGGGATTAAAGGCATGTGCAATCACTGCCCTGCTCATATTTTGAGAACTTTTTCGTTCTGTATCTCATTTTAAATTGGGTTACTTGTAACCTTCATATTCCGTTGCTTGAGATCTTTATTGTAGATAATAACCCTCTGTCAGACATCACTAACTTATGTCATCGAGATATCATGTCATTGTGATGTCAAACTGGTATTCAACTAGTAACTTCATCCTTACTGACTAGCATTTATAGTGCTGGGTTGTACTATGCACAATAATACCAGGGAAGTATTCATGAACCTTACCTAGCTATATAATTTGTGACATACAAAAATTACCTTCCTTCAAGATATACTGGTATAATAGTGGCAAAATATTTTGGCAGCAGTCAACCATATTTTACTGATTTTAAGGCCCACTCCATGAGATGGACTCCCACCTTGAAATTGTTAATGAGGATACAATTGAAGTTAGGTATACATTAAGCCCTAGGGGAAGTCCTAAGGTTTTATACTTTGAGTATATTTTAGACTATTTACAATTATACTTTAATAAACTAGGGGAAAGTAATTTTATCTTTAGCACTCTTTGATTTTTGTATTTTGTTTCTGCCTTAAATTTAGTTTTATCTATCATTAATTTTCTTTGCAGACTATCATGTCCAGTATCTCATTGTGCTTAATTTTTTTGGATTAAACACATGTCAATTATAATATAAATTAATGAAAGTAAGTGTTAAAATTAACTCTGATTCAGTTTCAAGCACCATGTCTAGTGTTAATATATATTCATAGATAATGAAAGAAGATAATTTTCTAAAGCCATATATGAAGTATTCTTAGTTCCATAAGCTGATGCAGTTTACTTCTTTTTAGAAAAATCATCTGATTATTTACTTTACAAAAGCTATTTGTAAAATTACCTCTTCATTTTTTCTTATATGTATATATTAGTACACTAGACTGCATACTTTGATATAATGTTCAAGTAAGCTGTAAAATAATGTAACCATTATAGTGTGTCAAGTCACAATCAAATATTTTTCATAATTAAATAGGAACTAAAGTAGAAATTGGTCTGTCAGTTATCTAAATTTTAGTTCATTTCCAAATAATAAATTGCTTAAATCAATACGTTGTAGTTATTGCTTTTTACACACTTAAAAGTTTGACTGAGTTTCCATTAAAATGTTTAATTGAAATCTCTGTAGGTAACCTGGCAACTAATCTAGAGTATTCACTTTCAAAACTGATTGACATACTGAATGTCTAGTGTTGGCTTTCATTTGAGTGGCCCAGTAGACTTGTCAGCTACGGTTACATATTTCTCTCTACTTACATGAAAGATTTTTGGATTTCCTCAGAGAAGTGTCACTTGGTCCCTTGAACAATAATCCCATAAGAAATAGACACTGAAGTTGATTAAAATGAAGACTTATAAAGTATACTGAAGTAATTCCTGCTATATCAAAAAGAGAACAACTCATACATATAGAGCCTAAATCTTGATAATAGCAGTTTGAATATATAATATGAAAAAGATTATAATAAAAAATTTAAAAAAGTATATTACTCACATATGATTAAGTAAACAGATTTGTGTATTTCACCTACATAGTGTTTTATATTCTTCATTTGTTTAATTTAAGATAAAATAAGCCATAACAGTTCCAAAGTCTTTCAATTTTAGTTTGAAGTAAATTAAAGCTAATGTTGGTAATGAATAAAAAAGTGGTATCTTAGTAAAGACCATGCAATTTTCTTGAAGAAGATAGGAATTTGATTCTTATCATCCACATTGGGTAGACACTTCTGGATTCCCCTGGCACTTACATTCTCATGTGACCATACCCACATGTGCATATTCACAACCACAGTTTAAAAATTAAAAGAAACCTTTTAAAAAATAAGATAACATAAATGAAAATGTTTGAGCAGAATATTTTACTTCATTATCTTCCAAACAAAATTAAACTCTGTTATGAATGCAACATATAATTTCAGAAAGTTCAAACTAAGGAAACACATGTACATATCTAATTGAAATATATGTAAATGGGTTTATAAACAGGTGAGAATCCTCAGACAGGAATGTTACTAATATGTCCAGAAGACAAAGACAAGACCTTGATATAACATGTCCAGAACTGCTTAGATATTTTATAGATGTTATTGTGCATTTTATTTCAAAGATATAGCCAACTTAAATTAAATTTCAAGTGTTATAGCCAACTATATTCTAAGTGAAAATGAATTTAATTATAAAAATAAATGTCTTAATATGCAACTAGTTCTTCAAAAATATTTATAAATAAAAGTAGATGAACATTTATTCTTAGGATTTCAACATCATTCACATCCACTATGCACCAGTGAGATGTTAAGAAAATGAGCAATTGTTTTTATAACCTTCTGAAAAATTCAAAATAATACATTGTGATACAAGAAATTATAAGCATATAATATAAAATGGCAAATAGATGGTACATTATACAGTGTCTCTACACATTGTGATAGTTTCACAAAGTAGTTTAAGACTACTTAAGGACAGTGAGACAGCACATACATGGAACACCAAATATAAATATGATGAAATTTCTAGAGTAAAATTTCCTGCTTTCCACAATCCTTTTAACTTACCATTAATATGTACATTTTAACACTATGTTATATTGTATATTTCCTCAATTTAAGGAAGATATCTATTTAATTTCAACATCTCTGAAAATTTATTGTTTCTTATAACTAGTATCAATGCATACCTAAATTGGTACGACTTTTCTTCATCAATACAAAAAGTAAATAAACCCTGAATTATAGGATAATAAATTATGGTATTTTAAAAATATTCATATGAAAAATACATTCAACTTCTAAAGAAACTATTATGTTGGCATACATGTTCAGATACTGAAAATTATGCAGCAGCCCTACGGTGTTGCCAAGGATGACAGATGAAAAATAGGTACATTGTCTTGTGTAATATAGAGCAAATTTTTATTTGAAATTTTTTGAGCATCTTGGTTTGAGTTAGATTCTTAGAGGATTAGTGAATAAGTTAGTAGGTATGACCTTGATTTCCACTTTGGCAATCAGTATATGTGCGCATAACCAGATGTTGCTCCTTGATTCACATAACTAAGTCATTCTTGTCTTGAAGACAAGCCATGTTGCTGTAGAGAGTGCTGGGAGTTGAGAATGGCAGTCAGTTTTCAGGAGAGATGATTTTGATCACCAGCAGTCAAGGAAACAAGGACCTACATTCTGAAATATCAGTGATTTCTTGTACCAACTGTAACTTACCCAAGGAAAAGAGGTAACACATGCCAAGATATGTATTTCACCCATGTTGGACTTTAAACAAAAATAAAATCTTGTTTTGGTACATCACTGGGCCAATGAGATCAGGAAACAAATATTTTAAATGACTGAGTATATGTTACCTCAATATATTGTCAGCAATCTTGTGTTTTTGTCTGAGATATTTTTTTCTTGGTTTTTGGTTTCTGGTTGTTTGCTTAATTATACCACTTTCATATGTATAGAACGTGATTCCTAAGGTTTTCTTTTTCTCAGGTTAATTTTTTTTTATTTCTGTAGGTCAATATACCAATCTTATTTTGTATCTCATATGGATTTTGGTGAAGTTTTATTTTCAAAAATTCATTTATAAAATGTAATATATTTCCCTTCTTAATATTTTCACTTAGGCTTTTGGTTATGATATGTCCATGTGGACAGTGTGTGCATGTTCCTGTGTGTGTAATATATATATTTTAGTGTTTTTTATCTTTTTGANTATATATATATATAATTTAGTGTTTTTTATCTTTTTGAATTGTCTTTTTGTTAAATATATGGTTGTTACTTCTGAAAATGGTTCTTCTACCTTGAAGTTTTCTACTTTTTCTTTAAAAATCCTAACTCTGTGTGGTTTCAGCATTTTCAGTTTGATTTATGAATGACAGAAAATTATTTGTCATGACCTTTGGAAAGTTGAAGGACTAGTATAAAGTACCAGGAAAGCTTGGGGACTGTAAAGGGACTATTCCATACAGCCTTCTATTCTTTATTATCTCACATGGGAAATGGGAATTTTCAAAGGGTTTTTTCACAAATGGATAATTTTAATAAACAAACTAGAATTCTCATAGTTTAAATGTCCAAGGATTCTATTTTCTAGACTATGACTTATGGCATGGGATTTAAATACATGAGTTTTAGTAATATATAAATATTCTTTCCATAGCATATATGGTATACAGCTTGAAGTTAATGCAACTATGTTTTTTCTCCTTTACTTTGGGCATGTTATTTATTTTTTCTTTTGATTTGTGCGTTTTTTATTTATTTTTTCTTTTATTTTTATGTTTTTTAAATATTTTAAATGATACCTGCAGATCTCCTACTTTTTCAAATGTTGTGGGACTTCAGAAAATATTAAAACAAAAGGATTATTTACTTCTTTATAGCTACAAGTATTCTTTGGGTCTCTGGTCTCCCTGAATCAAGCTTTCTCTGCCTGTCTGTTCCTGAAGCCATTTATAAAATAACCACTCTGACACTTAATATTAATTACATATTCTTTGGTCTATTAGCTTAGGTATCTTATTAACTAAATCTAACAACTTAAGTTAACCCATTTCTGTTATTCTCTATTTAACCTTGAGACTCATGGTTTGTTACCTCACATCTCCTTGGAAAAACTTCATAGTGGCTCCAGAGAAGAAAATAGAAGATAATACTATGTTTTGTGGTTAAGTGTCTGTGGAGAGGACATTTAATCTTTTATGTAAGGAGGCAAGGGGAAGACTTCCAGGGAGACCAACAGTACAGAGATTTTGGTGTGAATATCTGGAGTATTTCAATTATAAGATCAATTTGTCTGTCTGAAACAAGGGGCCATAAAAATGTCTTGTCAATGAATTTCAGTAGTCAGGTCATTAGAAGGTATGCATTTGATGAAATATTTTCTTAATATGCTTTGCACTTCTCAAGTGTGGGATATTGCCTGGTTAAATGTTAAGAATGTATCTGAGATCTCTATTTCTTTTATTTAATTCCAGCAAATCTAGTGTTATGTATGTGTGTGTGTCTGCATTTGTGTGTGTGCGCATGTGCACATGTGCATGTGTGTCACAGTCAATTTTACAGGTGGTGTGCATTGTTATGTATGTGCTGATGAATGAAAATGTATATTCTTCTCATATGTTCATGATTGCGGTCCCATCCAGTTGCCACAATCAGTTCATTAGCTAGGTTGTCAAGTGTAATATGACCCTTAGAATTCTGCCTTAATGAATCCCAATAATAATCCCGTAAGACTCATCTGTCAGGAAGCATGAGTATCAGAAATGTTCCTCTCATTACTCTTCACTCACTGGGAAAAGAGAGCAGAGAGCAATCCCTTTAATACATTCATCAGAACTGTGATCAAGCTGATTAAAATGCACACATTCTGTGGCTTGTCTTTTATCTGCAATCCAGCTGTGCATCTCTTTTGTTTGGATTGCCTTAACACTCTTTTTCCATGCCCACTATATTATTGTTTGCTGCTGTTCCTAGCATCTAATTAAACAAGAACAACTGGAAATATGAAGTGGACATTTTCTCTGCATATTCCTCTGGTTATTGAAACCTGTTTTCCTACCAGGAGTGTATTTGTCAGTCATGGCCTGAGGTGAAATGGGAATTTGGTGTTGTTCTGCACCACATTGCTTTTGTGAGAGGTATCAAAAGATCATATAAAATTTTCAGTTGAACATCACTCTCTCTTTTGAAGTTACTTTCATTTCACTTAAACAACTTCCCATTGGTATAAGGGCTTTTGATGTCTGAATAGCAAAGCTTGAATTGCATGGGTTATTTGTTTATTATAAAAGTTTGATTTCCACACTGATATTCTGCGTATTTCATTTTATTGCACACATTTCCACTAGCCCTTTTTGTATGTTTTCTCGTTCTAGTTATTCAGACACTGAGACAATGAGATTTAGTCAGTGTCACCTCTTAAAGCTCGCTTCTCTCGTATCACTCAAGAGTTCTCAATTAATGCAGCTGAATACATTATGTTATCATTTCCTTTCACTTTTTTTCTGAAAGAGCTATTTCTTACCCTTCAACAAAAAGGAAAAGAAAGAGATAAAAATATGAACAGATAAACATGTCATATTTCAATTTAAATTGTGATTTTTTAAATGTATGCTTCTATTATACAGTACATCTCAACAGCAGACTGCCTTCCTGCTACTCTGCCCAATCATCCTCCCCTTCTTCTCAATTTCTCTTCAGCAAAAAAAAAAAGCAGGCTGCCCAGTGCTATCAAACAAACACAGCATAACAAGACGCAATAAGAAGAGGCACAAACCCTGATGTCAAGGATAGACAAGGCAAACCAATCGGAGGAAAATGTTCTAAGAGAGTCAAAAATACCCCCACTTCCAGTGTTAGGGGTCCCACAAAAAACTCCCATGTAAGCTATCACAAGGAACATACAGAGGACTTATCACAGAAAAGTATAGTCGTTATGAATGTCTCCTCAATCTCTGTGATTCCCAATGAGTCCTGCTTAGTTGATTCTGTGAGCCATGTCCTCCTGATGTCATCTACTTCTCTGATACCTACAATTCTTCCTCCTCCTCTTGCAGTGGGTTTCCCTAATCCCTATACAAGGTTCGTCTGTAGATACCTACCTCTGTTTCTCCCCTGACAATTTTAGATTGTAGCAGAATACCATTAGGCATAATTTCATTGATTTTATCTGTCTATTTATCTAGTTAGTTATCTAGTTAGTTAGATGCGCTTGGTTTTACCCTAGGTCTCTGAGTCACCTGGCTTCCCATGCCTGGATAACCAGGTACTATCAGACATGGGTTCCTTTTTATGTCTTGGGCCTCATGTTAGACCAATCATTGCATGACTACTGCCGGAAACACTGAACTGTTGTAAAGAGGGGCGCTGGGTAGCTTAATCCCCGAAATAATTACATGGAGATTGTATTTATTTAAACACTGCCTGGCCCATTAATTCTAGCCTCTTACTGGCTAATTCTCACATCTTGATTAACCCACTTCTATTCATCTGTATCGCCACTTGACTGTGGCTTACTGGGAGAGATTCAGCATGTCTTGACCTGGCAGCTGGCTCCATGGCAGCTCTCCCTGCCTCTGCTTTCTTCCTCCCAGAATTCTGTTCTGTCTACTCTGCCCACCTAATTTTCGGCCCTATCAAAAGGCCAAGGCAGCTTCTTTATTCAACCAATGAAATCAACACAAATACAGAAGGACCTCCTACACCACTGAACTACCATTGCCCAAGCATATCTTGTAGGCCGGCCAGGTCATAGATCAAATATTTTATGCCTGGGTTAGTGTACCAGTCCTACCACTGCAAGCTATGCATAGTTTCAGAAGATGGCTGATTTAGGCTTCTAAGCTTTCAACTCTGAGTCTTCTCTAGGGTGACCTTCATAGATTCCAAGAAGATTCTATTGCACTAGTTTTCCATATTGTCCCCAGTTCCAGACATCTCTCCATATACTTTTTTCTTCTGTCCCTCCTTCCCCCACCCGATATCTTCGGATCTCATTGATCTCATCCCTGGTGTAGGAGGATCTTCTTTCTATGTGTTGCTTTAATTGGTTAAATAATGAAACTTCCTTGGCCTTTTGATAGGACAGCAGCTTAGATAGGTGGAGTAGACAGAACAGAATACTGGGAGAAAGGAGGCAGAGGTAGAGAACTGCCCACCATGAAGCTGCTAGGTCAGACATGTTGAATCTCTCCTGGTAAACCGCGAGCTCGTGGTGAGATACAGATTATTAGAAATGGGTTGAATCAATATGTGAGAGTTAGCCAATAAGAAGCTAGAACTAATGGGCCAGGCAGTGTTTAAATGAATACAAATTATGTGTTGTTATTTCTGGGTATAAGCTAGCCAGGCTGCTGGGACCTGGGTGGTGGGAAGCAGCCCACTGCTCCTTTTACAACACATTCCCTACTTACTACTTAAATCTATTCTGCTTCACCTTTTGAGGGAGATCAATGCATCTTTGCCCAGAGTTATCTTTATTAGCCTCTCTGGGCCAGTGGATTATAGTATGATTAATATTTACTTAATAGTGAATAATACACTTATAAGTAAGTATATATCAGGTTTGTCTTTCTGTGTCTAGGTTACCTTGTTCAGGATAATTTTTTTTCTAATTCCATCCATTCGTCTGCAAAATTCATTATGTCAGGTTTTCAAAAATCTGAGTAATATCACATTGTGTATATGTAAAATATTTTCTTTATCCATCCTTTGATTGAGAGATATCTAGTGTTTTTTTTTCCATTTTCTGGTATAGAGCCAAAATGAACATAATTGAGCAAGTATCCTTGTAGTAGGATGGAACTTCTTTAGGGTATATGCCAAAGAATGGTATTGTTGGATCATGATACAGTTTCCAATTTTTTGAGGAACAATAATATTGGTTTCCATAATTGCTGTACAAGTTTTCACTCCTGCCAACAATGGAGGCATATTCCCCTTACACCGCATCCTTGCCATCATCAGCTGTTACTTGTGCTATTGATCTTAGCCATTCTGACAGCTGTAAAATAGAATCTCAAAGTACATTGATTTGCATGTCTTGAAGACAAAAGCTGTTGTATATTACATTTAGTGTTTCTCAGTTGCTTAAGATTTCCCTACCGATAATTCTCTGTTAAGATCTGTAACCCACTTTTAACTGGATGGTTTTCTTGATATCAAGTTTTTGAGTTCATTATATAATTGCATATTAGCCCTCTATTGGAGGTGGAGTTGGTAAATCCTTTTTTTTTTATTCTGCAAGTTGCTATTTTGTCCTATTGACAATTTCCTTGGTTTACAGAAGCTTTTCAGTTTCATGAAGTCCCACTTATTAAATGTTGAACTTAGTGCCTGAACTATTGGTGTTCTTCTAAGAAACTATTGGTGTTCTGTTAAAGAAGCTGTCTCCTGTGCTAATGTGTTTAAGACTATTTCCTACTTTCTCTTCTATCACCTTCAGTCTGTCTGGTTTTATGGTGATATACTTGGACTTGAGTTTTGTGTACGATTTGAATATAGATCTATTCTTGTACATACATATATACAGTTAGAGCATCACCATCTGTTGAAGATGCTTTATTTTATTCATTGTGTTTTTCTGGCTTCTTCATTAAAAATCTGATGTTTATAGGTGTATGAATTTGTCTGGGTCTTTTATTTAATTACATTGTTCAACCTGTCTGCTTTTATGCCAATACAATGCTGTTTTTATTACTGTAGTTCTATACTACAGATTGAAATTAGGGATGGTGATACCTCCAGAAGTATTTTTATTGTTCATGATTGTTTTCACTATCCTAGCACTTTTTTCCATGTGAAAATGAACATTATCATTTCATGGTATGTAAAGAATTGTATTGAAATTTCGATGGGGATGTTGTTGGATAAGTATATTGCTAAATTGTGAGTTTTTAAAGTCTAGTTTCTAAGTCCATTAGAAAATTCAAAATGTTTGTCTATGAAAGTAAATTTTAAATCTTTTTCTTGGTTTTCTTTAAATCTTTTTCTTGGTTTTCTGTTATGTAGTACTTGATTCAAAATAATGAACATCTGGGAATATATTGCTTAACATATGATTTTGCCAACCTATTTATGTTAATTAATCCAGTTGTATTTAGGCCTTGGTAGTGGTTAAAACATTTAACGCAGTCATATTTTTATTTCACTGATGGTATAATTCCAAATTCTTTCAACTGATGCTTCTAGTGGGAAACATTACAATAGGAAATAATGTAGCCATATATATTAAAGGTTTAAAATTGAAATGAAATAATGTTACTGTAATTAAAATTAAGAATAGAATGTTTAAAGGTCTACAGTATATGTCCATCTGTTAGAAATAGCTACCCTAATTTATGACTATTCAATGAATGCATAACATCACTGATGTCCTGATATTTTTACTTAACAATATCACAAAATAGAAATAACTTTTATAACCAGTGTATTATATTCTGAAGATGAAGTCCAAAGATTTAATAATAAAAGTATAAAAAATGGCATTTTAATAGATTTGTTGTGCTGTGCTGTGCCAATACTTTTGATATTGCAGTTATACAAATAGTGGTAAAATGCATAAAATAGTTATCTGTTTGAAGTAATTTATGTATGTATATATAAATCAATGGATTATTTTATAATAATTTAAATAACATGGCAAATAGATTTATAGTTGAGAGAAGTAATGGGGTATCAAGGATCATTTCAGAACTATTAATGGATTGCATGTGACTGCATTGGAAAGTTTTCATGATAATTAAAAAATGGAATTTTAAGTTACTGATAATTTTGAGTCACATAACTCCAGTAGGAAAAAAAAATATTTGCACTCATAACATGTTCATACATGAAGATATCTGTGGTGGTTTGAATGAGAAACATTCATCAAAAATTCATACATTTGATCACTGGTTCTCCTGTTGGTGGCACTGTTTGTGGAAGTAGATACTTGTTGGAGGCAGAAAGAGAGAGAAAGGATGGGAGTTGCAGGAGCTTTTGAAACCAAAAAACTCACCCCTAGTGACATAGATATTCCAACAACATCCATAGTTATTAATCTTTCCAGAAAAGTTCTACTAAGAGGGAAATAAACATTGAAATAAATTAGCATATAAGATCATTCTCATTGAAATCACCATATTCCAGTCCCTGCCCCCTTATACTTATGTCCATATGATGATACAAAATGTGTTTAGTCCAACTGAAAAATTCCCATAATCTCTTAGTCTCTATCAGTGTTTTAAAGTACAGTCTTTTCTGAGATGTATTGAAACATCTTAATAATAACATATGCAATCAAAAAGCAAATTACATACTTCCAACATACCACGGCACAGTGTACAATATTCCAAAGTGCAGTAATGGAAGATCAGTGAGGAAATACAGGATTAAATCAAGACCAAACACTTCAAGGCAAATTCTAAATTCGGTAGCTCTATGTCTTATGTCAAGGGGATTAAGTTGTTTGGCTTTCAAATCTTGCTGTCTGTAATATACTTCTCTCTCTCTGGATAGTTCAACTTCTTTTATGAGCCTCTCCCTGGCAGATATTCTACAGTTCTGGTATTCTAATAGCTTGGAGCCTTTAGTAAAAGCTATGCTTCACTTACACATCTTCATAAAGTGACTTCTCAGTTCCTTCTTGCTGTGACTCCTCTGAAACATGTAAGGCCACAATGCATCTCATTAACATTGGAGGAAAATATTATAACCGCTATACTCATGTTACCTCCATGTCACTGAGGACAGAACATTATAGATAATAATACTGAGTTTTATCATCAATATGTGTGAAACCTGACATTCCTTAGCGTTCCTAGCAGCTTTGAATTTTGCTGTTGTTGTTGTTGCTGTGTTCTCAGAGCAGAAAATTCATCAAACTTTTTATTTATTTTTGTGGAATCTCACTCTGAGTTTATCTCTCTCATCATTTTCTTTCTGATCAGGCCTTTCCTTATTTATAGCTTTTTTTTTTGCACAATCCTTAGCTCAAACAATAAATTTCTGGATTCTCATTTTCTCTTTAAATTTTGTATTCTTTGTCCCATTTACTCAATTACATCATAGACCTACATAGCAGTGGTTACTAGTTGTCACATGACAGAGTGACTACTTAACTGTCTTAAAATTTGCTCTGCCAAGAAAATGGTCTAGTACTTTCCAAGCTAGCCTCAGGCATATTCTTAATATGGTGCAGAAAACAAGAACATTCTTTCACAAAATATGATGAGAATAATATCTGGCCCTGTTCCTGATATTATTCCCTTTGAAAACTCTTGAACATTGGGCTTCCATAGTTTACATTGCTTTCAGCACTACTCTCTTCCAAGCTCCTACTAGGATGGCCTATTAAGTTTGGCTTACAGTATTCAACCACTTTTCTAATCTAAAGTCCTAAAATGTTACATATCTGTATAAAAATCAGCTTTGCAATTTCTATCACAGCAGTAGTCAACTCACTGGCACCAACTTCTACATTAGTTACATATCTATTGCCATAAAAAAACATCTTGACCAAAGCAAGTTAAGATAGAAAAAGGTTAATTTGGTTTTAAGATCCATAGCATAAGTGTAAATTCATGAGGGTTTAGCTAAGGAAAAAATGAAAGACTACATCTTCATCCAATACCATGACGAAGAGAGATAAAAAGCATTGGAAATCACAGGGAGCTTTTGAAACCTAAAATTGTCCCTCCTTTAGAGACACATCTCTGCTGCGGATATTTCTTTACACTAGGTGAAGATATGTCACCGTGATTGGTTTAATGAAAAACTAAATGACAAGTAACTAGGCAGGACTTTTGGGTAGACTGCATGGGGGAAGAAGAACGCAGAGTCACTAGACAGACATGGAGGAAGCATGACATGTATGAAGTAAGTTCACAAGCCATGACAGCATGAACATTAATGGAAATGGGTTAGTTTAAGTTATAAGAACAGTTTAGAAACAAGTCTGAGTTATCCAACCAAGCTTTCATAATTAATAATAAGTTTACATGGCATAATATGGAAGCAGACAGTAGAGAAAAAGACTCACAAAAGGTTCTGAATATCTGGCACATATTTCCAGTTAAGACCCGTGAAAGCTTTAAAAAGAAAATGTTCCAAACACAAAAGCAAAGCCAAATATATCTTCCTAGTCCCACAGTCTCTCATGCCAATCCCAGTACAAAGACACATGACCAACACCTGTCTGCAAGCTTGACTCAACAGTGTGCATGAGTTAAGGTGCTCAGAGGCTTAAGGTTTTGCATATACAGACAGAAATGGTTACACATATGCTGTAAAGCAGGTAGATGGATAATTAAAACCTCTAAACAGGTTACCATTGTGTGTAAGTTTAAGAAGCAAAAGTAGCTACATGTTATTCTTTGGGTTCACCTTCCTATTTAGCTTCTCTAGGATCAT
>LOEQ01007495.1:119039-133824 GCA_001685075.1 Bramus lutescens | reverse complement strand
GTAGGTGGAGCAAGAGGGAAGCCATGTAGCCGCTGCTGCTGGAGTCCTGCAAAACTTTGCCAGTAGGCCACAACAGATTAATGGAGATGAGTCAGTTTTGCTTGTAAGAACTAGTCAATCAGAAGCTAGTTTCGGTTGTAAAAACTAGCCAATCAGAAGCTAGAGCTAATAGGCCTAGCAGTAATTTAATTAATATAGTTTCTGAGTGAATATTTCTGGTCTGGGATCCTGGGAACAAATGAACAGCCTCCAATTACAATCTCTAGTCTTTCACCCAAGTAAGCTGTTACTGGTAGAAGTTTGCCTCACAGCTAACCCTGGACTGCTGCAAATTCAGTGTTGGAGATGGAACCCAGGAGAGCCTTTTGCGCATTTAGGCAAGCATTCTACCCTTGAGCCCTGCCCACATCCCCACTGATAGCCCCACAGCCCGTGCTCCTAGCATCTCCTCCCGTTTCCTGCCAGCCCAGAGAACTCTGGAGCCCACGGTCTCCTGCAAAACCAGCAGCAAGTTCTGAACACACAAAACTGGGGAACCTGGGCTGGATAAGGACTATGTGTGCATGTGTGTGTGAAGGGGGCACGTGCCATTCACCTCACAGTCCAGATAAGGGAGATCCTGTGTCCACAATCCTAGCTCCTGCCTCAAAGTTCATATATGATGACAACTCTTTATGACCGAACATTTGTGCTTTTGTCTCTTGAAAGCTCCAAGGAAGAGTAAGGCCAAACCATGATAGTTCTGGACAAACAGCCCCAATCCTTCAGGGATGCCAGCAACCAAGAAAAAATTCCTTCATGGGGACTGAACTGTCCATTCTAGCTCACTCATAGTTGCCACCATTTGAATTTTAGACTCTTATCTGAAACTCTGAGCAAGCCTACTATCACTTTCTTTACTATACATCAGAAAAGTTAAAACTATTCTTGGTTTTGCTTGTGTACAGATCAAGAAACAGAGAGGGGTTATCTGTAGTAGTCAATGATAAAGGGAAATTCAGGTTTCTCCAATAGAATGTCAATCACCCTCCAGAACGAGCCTCATGCCCAAGAGTAGTTGGCTAACACAAAATGAACTCAATAGTATATTTGCAGGCCTTTGTTTCGTTTTGTTTGGAGTTTTTTTTGTCTTAATAGTCTTTTGTCTATTTGCTTTGGTTTTAATTTTTGTGTTCTTATAGTTTTTTAAAAATTTGTTTCTTGTTTCTTTTATTTGATGGTTGGTTTTGGTATTTTGAAAAAGAGAGAAGGAACATCAAATTAGGTGGATAGGGAGAGAATGGGAATTTAGAAGTAACAGGGAAGGGGGAAACATGATCAAAATATACTATATAAATGTTTTAATAACAAAAATGTATAGTACGGAAGTCTTTCCTCAAACACCTTACTCCCAGGTGCCTCCATTTAATATATTACAGCTCAGGAGCTAGGTATGAAGTAAGGAAGATATCAACGCAGAGGAATGGCCATCTCTGTGGAACCCTGTGGATCTTTTCTGGTTATACTGAATAGAGGAGTATCTGCCCTTTCTCACCCTTCCTCCATGAGAAGACTACCATTTCCCTAGGGTCCATTCCTTATCTCTTGGCTTAGGGGTAGCAACATAAAGCTTCACACTGTTAATATTATACCACAGCTTCTACAAAAATCATCCTTCCAGCCATAAAATAACCATGTGTCCTATTAAATTGAGCCTAAACCCCTACCCTTACCCTGTCAGTGATGGTAGGGGCTCACTGGGGTTTCCACTCTGCTGGCCATCAGGAAGGGTCTCTTGGAGTACAAGAAGTCACAAGCAATTTCCCATTCTTTTCCATGACTTCCAGTCAACTATAGACCCTAAATAGAGGTCTTCTAAAATTTCAGATGAACTCTCAACAAAAGGAAATGGAAGTGAAGGTGGTTATCTAGGAGTTGCTGAGCTCATTCCCTCTTGTGAACAAAAAACTGAACAACCAGGAAAGACAAAAGACCAAGCCAAGGAGAAAGGGCAAAGAAGACAGAGAAGCCTAAGGCTGGACGTCTGCTAAGCAAACGCTGGCTTGTTTATTTTGTGGGGTCCCAGGGTCCTCCCCTCTCTATTTTTTCCATTTAAATAACCATCCCCTTGCCTTACCGCCATTTCTCCTTACTGTGTTCTGTAACAAGAAGCTACCATCGACGGAGCCTGCCTTTGTTTCCCCTGCTTTGCTACAATCTTATAACCCCGCTGTACATCAACTATATCTCAGCATTTCTCAGGTGTCACAACCATTTCTCAGTTTCTGCACTCTCAGCCAGACACTGGAGAGAGTAGTTTAGCACATGTACTGATCTTGCAGAAAAGTCCACAAATGGGTTTCAAATATCAGTGTTGAATTGATTGACTCCCAGCTGCCACTAAGTTTAGCTCCAGTGGCATTGAGGCCCCTGGCCTCCTCTGGCATTCTATAGGCACCTACACTCACATAACCACACACACACACACACACACACAATTGGAAATGAAACATCTTTTTTAAAGGTATGCAATAAAACTTGGAACAAAAAGACTGGAATCTCAACCTCATGCTCCATGCCCATTTTTCTTTATCAATCCCTTCCCCTTCCCCCGCCACCCTTCTTTCTCCTTCCTCCTTTGCTATGCTTTTCAATGCCCCGCTATTATGTAGAAAGCATAGAGCTCTTTTGTATATGCTTAGTCCAACAGTGTAATCTCCATGTTTGCCTTCTTCTTCTTGATATCACTTATCTCTAGTTCCTGTGCCCACTGCCTCCTAATTTAAGACTTTCATTATTTGTTTCACCCGTTATCCAACCCACCACCAAGTTGTGTCTATTTCTTCTCACTATCAGCCATGCCTCTTTTCACATCTTTATCCCTGCTGTCAGTCTTTTACTTCCTCCCTAAACTATTTCAGTAGTCCTATAACAAATATCCTTCAAGAGTTCTCAGGTTATCTGATTCCCCAAGACAAAGGTTTTAAAACTTGGCTGCACCTGAAAAGTGCCTGGAGCCACTTTTGGAAGACCAGGTTCAACCCCCGCAATTGTTTTCAATAAGTGAACAATATAATTACAATATATCTGATCACTGAACAGGAACAGAAATGCACTGTTTAGGGAAGGGTTCTTTCCTGCCTTCCCATCCTATCAGCTATATGTGGGGCTACATAGTTCTCTCCTTTTATAATTTTTCTTACTAAGGGTGGGGATAGAAATCTCATAAAAATTCTGTGACTCAAAAATCATAATGGATAATTCCTCAATAAATTACATTTTTATGCAAAATGTCACAAAAGTCTGAGGGAAAACTCTTTGCTGTTACTCTGTGCTGATTAAACATATTTGGAAAAATGCAAATAACTATATAACATAAGGAATTATTATAACAATTTTTTCCAGGCACAGTGTTTAATGATCCCTGCTTATCTTTGAATTATTTCCTAAAAGGATGAAGGAGAAATGAAGCTTGCAGAACTAGGTGTTTCAAATGGATTCAGTTCATTACCAGGCAGCTTTCCAAACTATCATTTATGATTTTTGATACTTACTGTTCATTATAGTATTAAATCTTATTTTCAACTTCATTCAGAGGACCTATCTACCCATTAATATACATGTTACTTAGAGCACTGGTTTTCAACCTTCCTAATGCTCCAACAATTTAATATAATTACACATATTGTGGTGACCCCCAGCTAAAAAATTCTTTTGTTACTACTTCATATCTATAATTTTACTATTGCTATGAACTATAATATAAATATATAATATGCAGGGTATCTGATTTGTGACTCCTGTTGGGGTCTGACCTATAGGTTGAGAACAACTGACTTAGAGAGTTGGCAATAGAGGAGAACATAGCTCGATGATAGAGTACTTGACTCTAATGTACAAGATTCTAGGTTCAGTGTCCAGTACAGCAATAAATGAATGAACAAATAAACATTTGGGTGTCTTAAAACTATCTAAGTCTCCTAACAACTGCTAAACCTATTTATCAGAATAATGTAAATAATTTTAGCTGCAAAAGTGGACAAGAAGGAACAATCATGATTTAACTTAAAAGATAGAAAATTAAGATGGTAGTGTTATAAAAAGGCATAGATATTGGCTTAACAAGTAAGAGGAAACTTTGTCATAATTAAACAATAAGACCAAAGTTCTATAAAAATAAGAAATGATGAGTCACAGTGACTTTCTCACTTGTAACAAATGTTTATTATATTTAGAAGAAATGTACCATAATACTCAGTGAGTATAACACATAAAGGAATCACATCTAAACTAAGAAAATATCACTGATGCTACTGTGCTGAGAGGTCAGTGAGATATGAAAGTGCATCCCTGGAAGTCGTCATCAGGACTGTAGTGTTTTGTAAAAGATATCACAGTGAGTAAAGTTACTCCATGAATATGCAAATAGTGGTTAAATGAAGTTTTCCAGTTGGCTGACAATGAGCCTTCCAAAAGACAAGAATCACCTAACAAAAGCAAAACAAAACAAAACAAAACAAAGGCATGAGAAGCCCTCTCGTGAGTTGTTGATCAGGACTAACCAAGAGATGTCCCAACTTTGTAGGCTATTGATATTGCCATTGGTAAGTTTCTGAAGACACCACCATTCACATCAGACATTGAACCCAGGCACCTTTTCACTAGAACTGACCCAAATTCCTCCTCCCTGTGAACTAGATTTTCATGGAAACATGAAGTCACCATGGAAGCTTCCAAGCGAGGGAAGCAACCAACAATCCTACCCAGCTATGATGCTTATGAACTAAATCAATGACCATTATGACAAAATCAACTAAGGTTGCAGTAGTGGTACCATACCTTCACAGTAACTAACTTCTCCCTAATTGCACTAAAGATTCACTCAGCAAAAAGAAATTCATGGTCCTGGAAATGTAACCCACTCCCCAGAGACAGTGATGTCATTTTGGAGGAAAATCTCCACTTTTCTAGACCAATATAATCTATTACTACATTCTAAATATTTATTTTTGATATGCGGAGATTTTTGATATGACAGAAATGTGGAGATCTCACCCCTCATCAAGGAAACGTCTATTTGCCACAGACGGAGATCATTACAAAAAAGCCCACAATGAATCAAAATACAGAGTTGTGAAGCCCCATTACAAAGATATATCTGCATACAGCAATACATAAAAAAGTATTTTAACAGAAATATTTTTAGCTTTAATTTTTGAAATGAAAATAGTAGTAATATATTGATATCAAATAGTTATTCTTATGGCTTCTAAAATGATTCTTATAAATTCATATATGGTTTAAAGCATTAATAGAAGTGTCTAAAAACATGGTCAGTAGTAATTAAAAACACATCATAGTTGACCTCTATGCATAAATTTTCACTGGTTATTCAGTAAAGAACTTAGCCTAAGTCAATCAGAGGCCTGGCTTTCACCCTTGCCTTTAGGACTAGAATATAATCTATTTTGTCTGTGAAAATGTATCTTTATTTAGGACAAGGATCAAGTTTGTTTTGCCTTACTGAATAATCTGAAAGTAGCCCTGCTCATATAAGAAAGACTAAATGCAATAAGGTGTAGGATTTGGACAGCCCAATTTCTGTAAACTTAATATCTGAGATGAAATGCATAGAAAATGAATCAACCAGTCACACACACACACACACACACACACACACGGAGTCCTAATAAAGACATTGGATACAGAAACTTGGATGCCCATCTGTACTTACCATCACACAGCACATCTAAGAGAACAGCACATCCTGAATATTCAAGTCTTCTTATTTGAAGCCCTTCCAGACCCCACTCTTTGAATATCTTCCTATCTTCCTCAGGCAGAATTTGGTTTGTATCTTTTCTCTGAATTAAACCACAACAATGAGTATAATAGGGCTTTTGTTGCTGTTGTTATTTTTAATTCTAAGTCCTTCCATTCAATTACCAGAGCTGAGAGTGGTTTTAGGAACCCATCAAATACCAAAAGTGGTGTCCCCAACTTCATGATTTGCTTACTCTGAGAAAAGGAATATCCTATCAGTTGAGTTCATACAAGAGAAATTCCTCGCATAGAATTCTTCATTTGTGATAGATCCCCCAATCATAAAGGTGAATTTGAAAAAGTTTACCAAAAAATATTTTAAATTGCTCTTCTAATCTCAGATAAAGATGTGGAAATAGAATAAGGTCCAGAGGACCAGGACTTCTACTGCAAGGTAATATCTTTGGTATAAGGCACAGAAGCTGTATCAAATATCTCAACAATACAGCCACCTAAACAAGACCAACATAATGACAACATCAGCTGACATCCCAATGTGGTGCGAAAAATCTAGTACTTAGTCAATCCTACTGGTCAGGCCTAAACTAATATTCATTTGCAGATCACTGAATGGACCTAGGTGGTGTGTGTGTGTGTGTGTGTGTGTGTGTTAGAGAAAGATGGTGTGGTGGAAATTATGTAAATACAGTACTCATGTATGAAAATTTAAATGAAAAAAATTTATATCCCAATTAAGGATTATTGAATTTCTTATTTCCACATTATCCCCTTCTATCATTATTAGCACTATTCATGTTTGTTTATATATACAGTTGTTAAAATAAATAGATAATTTGTCAAACTTTATTTGGAAAATAAATTTTGACATGTGCAAATATAAGATATTGTTCTATCATATTTTAGAACATATATGCGTATATATATTTACACAAGTGTATATATGAGTAAATATATGTATATATACATGTCTGTGTGTATACATAAATGTATAGATATAACTTGTTCAGTTCACTCAGTAGAATATATATATATATACATACATACATACACACACATATATCATTCTGAATTTATTTCTGTGGTTTGTATATATATGACTTCAAGTCATATATATACAAACCTGCAAGTGGGTTCACACCTGGGAAAGACTAAATCTCCTTTTCTCAGAAGTTACTAGTTTTCTATAGTTCTTAGTATAGGGGTGGGACTTTCTAAAATTTCCCCCTTCCATCTTAACATGTCTGCTGATATCTACATTGCTCCAGTTTTTTTTTTTTTTGGAGAGCCATCTCCTGCAGAGACCGTTTCCCAGCAGCCTTGCTGGTATTCTAGACCTTACAGTCCCCCATCCCTCTTCTGTGAAATTCCCTAAGCCACAGACTACAAGGGTTATAAAGTAGATTTGTCTGTTGGTGCTGGACTTCCCATGGTCAAGTTGTTGATCTCTGCATTGTGTCCAGGTGTGGTTTTCTGTGATGAGCACCAATAAATTTATAGCATAAAAGATTTTTAAAAGTTTGATTAAAGTATAATCTGGTGGTTTAATTATCTCTTTAAAAAAAGTAGTTCTCAAATGGTTATGATTTTTATCCCCAGGGATAAAAATGTCTAGAAACATTTGGCAATGTCTAGAAACATTTTAGCCATTGCTATCACATGGTGGGTTAAGATCAAGGATTCTGCTAAGCATCCTACAATATATAACATCTCCCAGACAAAAGCTTAATAGTAGAAAGATGAGAAACCCTGCTTAGAGAAAAATTATAGCTTCAGTCAAATTGAACTTGAATCTTCCAGATCAGAACAGGGTGATTGCATCATGGCTCTTTCTGAGCTGAAGACATCACCATTCTCCCTAGACGTAAAGGAAAGCCATACATGCAGACCCAAAATAGAAGTTAGACTTGTTTAAAGTAAAATTCTTAATAGTTAAGCTTCATGGTAGTTGCACATTAAATCATATAGGAAAATTAAAACTATTCACTTCAAAATCTTCCTTTTCAGAAATTCTCCCCTGTACATATGTTAAGACCTAAACCACTCATGTGACCATCTCCCCTGGTGCCTCTAACAAGAAACCACATTTGAAAGCTGCTAACCTAAAGAAATATCTGGAGTCCTTGTCTAAGATAAAACCCATCAACCCGGCACTAGAGCCATTGATCAGAATTATTAAAAGCGAGGCCTGAGAACCTGTGTTTTCAACAATGGTCTCTTTATAACTCTCACTATGGATCTGTTTGAGATGCAGTGGTCCAAACAATATCTTAAAGACTAGGATCTGTGAATATGGCCCTCAGAGATGATATCAAAATTTCATGGGAATGGAATGATTGTGAGAGGGAAAAAATTGCCAAAAGCCAAATTCAGCCTATCACCTCCCAGAAGAGATAATAGCATTAAATGAAGGCTAAAAGAGGGAGAATTAGTATTCCTTGGGCTGAGCCCCCAATTAGTTATCAAATACCAAGTGATCATCCCTGAAATGCACATACTAGCAACAATAAGCAGGCTGAGCAAGTTGTACTTATACACTTCTATATACATATACACATAATATAAATGTACAAAGATAAATTTACATATATGCATATATATGCATAAATGCAGATATGCATACATAGTATATATAATAATCAAATAACAAGAATTCATGAAATTAGAGAGAGTAATGTGGCATGGGAGGGACTGGAGCGAGGAGGGAATAAAGAGAAGGGAAAATGGTGTCATTTCATTTTAATGAAAACTTAAAATTATTAGAAAGAATAAAATGACCCCATGAGATGAAGAACATGACCTTTCTCCTCTGAAGAGGCACTGTCCTGGTCCTGCTGCCAGGTGGTTAATTTAAGACGTGACATCAAATCTGTCCCTTTCTATGGATACCATGGAGAGAGTTTTCTCAGCTGCTGCTTCCAATGGTATGCTCAGATGTCTCAACATTTCCATAATATCTAATAAGGTCAATGAAGAAAGGCAGACAAGAGCCGATGGCGTGCTCAACCCTTTGCCAGTTTCCTAGGTGACCCCATTATACCTCAGTGCCCAGATTTCGCCTTGAAGCGCACTCCTGCTAATATCTCTGACATAAGCACTTCAGAAACAGCTCAGTGCTGATGAGAAGATACACAGCGAGCTGTGTCAGGCTTCCAGCCATCTGATTAGACACCATAAGTGAGTCATATTTCATAAGCAATGGGATGGCCAAGTGTTCTGTAGCCGCGGAAAATAAACTAATCATCCAGATGGCAGCTGTTCCATAAAGACACGGGGAAAGAAGAAGGCAGGATTCACTGGCAACAACGGCCTTCAGTTCACTGTCAACTGTGGATTCGAGAGTCTTAGTTTAAAAAGAACATCAACTTTCATCTAACTCAATCACCATATATCCAAATACTCTGTGACCCTACCAACTCAGAGAACCGAAGTCTGCCTACATGGCATATTATCTTAGGATGGCTTCCAGTTTGGTTGGTTTGGTTTAAAATAAACGTTCTTGAGCCAGAACTTGGCTCTACTTCACTAAAATCTCCAGTTATGGAATAATTCCTAGGTCAAGGCTGTCCTTTCTGTCTCTGGGCATCTTTGCAAAGTCCTGTTGAGATTTCACAAACTAGTTCTCCGTAGCAGTCACCATAGCTTCTAAATCATTCACTTAAGACCTTTGTCTCTGTCTCAGCTAGATCTCAATAGCTCCATCATTCAACATGGAACAAAATATTAAATCATCTTCCTAGTTTCTCCCAAATGTCTCCCAGTTAGAGTGCCATAAACCAGGGGAAATGCAGCATCCTAATGCAGCACAGAGGATAGTACATTTCCTTTCACATTCCACATAGCCAGCTCTCGGTTACTGCATGCATTCTCTGCGCTGACCTTACCTTAATTAGATCCAAATGCCACTTTGCAATTTTGCTTCTCTCAGATTCCCTTTTCTCCTCTCCCTTCACAGACTGCTCAAAGTCTATTGTATTCTATGTGACGCTGACCTACTAATCTCATCCCCTTGCTCTTAGCTAAAGGTACTGTCGTCAGTATCTTCAGAGGCAATAGATACACTGTGTCCCCACCTCGCCAAATTAACATCTAAGCTTAACACACAGTACCAAGCCACCCAAGCAGAATCACAAACATCACAGAACTTACCCAACCAAATCTCACATAATAAAATGTAAGCAATCAAGAATGCACAGAGAAAAGTCAGGAATATCCTAAATGACTTCACGCATCCTATCTTTCCATATTGAACAGGTTCCATCTGCCTGAAGAATAGATGAGATCTCTAAATAAAGTTTGGGAGTCACTTTGTACATTTGGGAGGGTTAGTTGTAAGATCACTGTTTTGTACGTACAGACAGTTGTAAGAATTACATGATGTTTCCTCAGTTTATAATGGTGTAGATTCTATGTGATTTTAGCATAATGTTAAGCCAGAAACAAGCTACACTGGGCCTTGCATAGGTGAGGACTCCCATCTAGCAAATACCTGAAGGGTAAACACAGAGTGGTATAACTGACCCTCTTTCTCTCAGAAGGATAACCCCTGCAGTCAGGGCAGAAATAGACCATACTTCTCCCTTAAAATTTCTTTCTCGGGGCTGAGGAAAAGGCTCAGAGGTTAAGAGCACTGGCGGCTCTTCCAGAGGTCCTGAGTTCAATTCCCAGCAACCACGTGGTGGCTCATAACGTCTACATTGAGATCTGGCGCCCTCTTCTGGCCTGCAGGCATACTTGCAAGCAGAATACTATACACAATAAATAAACCTTTAAAAAATTTCTTCCTCACTGGCATCATGCTACCCTAATTTGCTTTCCGTTGTATATCTATTGCTGTGACAAAATATTCTTATCCAAAGGAACGTTGAGGGGAGGTTTATTCCCACATACATTTCAAGGTCATAGACCTTCAGTGAGGGAAATCAGAGAAGGAGCTCAAGGCAGGAACCTCAGCTAGAAGCCATGAAGGAATGCTGATTACTGGTCCACTCATGCTTAGCTAGCTCTCTGATACATCCCAAGTCTGCCTGCCTAGGGATGTTACTGCCCACAGTGGGCTAGGCTTTCCTCTATCAATTAGCGATTTTTAAAAAAATGCCCCACAAGTAGTCCCACATGCCAATATGATTGAGGTAATTGTTTAGTTAATGTTCCCTTTTCCTCGGTGACTCTAGGATGTGTCAGGTTGGCAATAAATAAATAAATAATCAGCACACATGCTTATCCTCATTTATTCTTATTAGAGAGAAATAACTCCTGCTTTATACTAATAAGTACAGTCTGTGCACTTGTTATTTTTTAAGCTATTCTTTCTACCACATCCTCTGATAGGTTTTACTTTCCATTTCTTTCTGCGTCTTCTTCTGTGATGCCTTCTGACACAGCTTTAATGTACATACCAATGTCTTACCTGTCCCCTTCCTCTCTCCTCTCCACTTCCACCACAGCCTTGCTCAGGGCTGGGGACGGAACCTGAAGCTTCACACGTGCTAGACAAGTGTTCTGCCACTGAGCTATAGCTCCAGCCCAGTGCCTTTTCTTTACCATACAAATTGTTTCTTTTCTCCTATGAACACTTTTTCTTAGTTAGTTGTTATCCTAAAGATATTAATATCTCCATTGTCCTTATTTTACAACTGAAATTCTAAGTATTTAATGATAAATGTGATTGCAAACTAATATGTATCAGGTATTCCCTGAGCTATGTAAGGTACTTCTAGCTGCTCATCGACCAAGTGCTTGAAACCTCAAAATCTGAAACTAAAAATTGTACCTATGTCTCTTTTCTAGTATTTCTTTATACCTTTTCCAAGCTTGTAGTAAGTCAGATACACACACATGGATGTGCAAAATGAGTCATGGAAAATATACTTTTATCCATTGAGCATGACATTCGCCCAACAGAAAGCAGTATTATTTCTATCTCCAAGATAACTCCCAAATCAATTTGCCTTTCAGAAATAAGATTTCTTGCCCTGAATCATTTATCTTGTGAGTCCAGTAACTCAACACCTCTAAAAAGTTGTGCCACACATTTTGTAGTCATCATAAGAAATAGCTCCAATCCTGAACTCAGGGTCTATGAAATCTATTGTTTTAGTATGCTGGTTCAGAAACCTCGAGATGGAGAAGAAGAGTAAATAGTAATGTTATGTATTCTGACATTGTGAGTGCAGCGCGGTTTCATTTCATTTGCTTATTTTTTTCTTGCCCATTGCTGATGTTTTAGTTTTTGCTCTTGTCCTTCCGTCAGTTTTTTATGCCTGGTCGTATTCTTCCTGATCCTCAGTTCCTCTGGTAACAATTTTAAGCAATATTTGCAGATAGATGACAGGATTGTTAAATGCCAAATACATAATTTAGGTTGGTACAACTTTGCATCTCTCCAGTAAAACCAAAATTATAATTTTCCATCCAGAAATTACGTTAGAATCTCGTTTTCAGATTCTTTAATAATGTTTAAGTGATTAGATATGCATGATACCCAGTTATGCTCTTTCCCTTAAATGTGGGCATGTTTATAATAAATACATATTATGTATACATAACATTACAAATATGCAGAAACATTGAATTTATAGGGGAAACCTGCAAGCAGGAAATTCATCATGAATTGGTCGATGTTACAATCTCAAGACAGTAATCCCTTCACTAGGCAACCTCGAATTGGGCTTTTAAGATCTTCATTTGATTAAATGAAGCTCACAAACACTACCACAGGCAACACCAATTAAATATCACACACAGAAGGAAAATGGAAAGAAATCAATGAAAATATTTTCTTTAATGTGATTAAGGCTTTATCAGTTTTAAAAATCTCTCAAGCTAGGGATATGTCAGAGCACTGGCCTAGCATATATAAAGTCACTGGGTTCAATTCCCAGCATCACAGAAGCAAACAAATAAAACAATAAAAAAATTATTGCAGACATTCATTACATCTGCACAGCATTATCCAAGCACCTGCATTAATATTTGACTATCCACTGGACACTATTTACTAGCCAAAGTGACATATAAAAATTAATTTTCACACCATATGTCAAGTTCTTTGGATTTTTTCCCCTCTGGGTATAATTAGTATGACCCAGGTAAAAACCATGATAAAATCCATCAAAAGGGGAAAGACTTTAAGAATAACTTCTTGAGTTGAAATTATATAATTATTTTTAAATTTTTATTTAGCATTTCACAGTATCAGAAAGTATTGTGTAGTTAATTCAATTATGAGAAGTAAACATCACCAACAGCTCTTAAGATGATGTGGAAATCATACCTGGAGGTGTAAGCCATCATCATACATACAGAAATGGTAGTCACACCATTAAGCAAATTCACCAAAGAAGTGGATGTAGATACAGAAGAGACACAAGAACTGATCCCTTGTGTTCTCTAGGATTCAGGGATCCAGAGATGATGAGAAATACCAAAGCAGCTTAAGGATAACCCACCAGTGTTGTAGGGGGAAACATTCTAGAAGCAAAGGGAACATAAATTAGAGAAGGAATCACATCAAGTGCAAATGATATTACTATAAGTGAAGCTATCAGGCTAAATAAGAGGAGCATGGGCAAGGATAACTAACTCTGGTAGTCATTACAGGTGACCATTCACAAGCATTTTTCCTTGAACCTGATTGTGTCAGGTTTTGCTTGCAAGGTAAACTAATAAAGGTAGTCATAGCTAGAAGAGAGAGGCGTGAATGGATTTCTTATTTGCATAAGAAGAATAAAAATAAGTGTGTGTGAAGGCTAATGAGAGACCTTAAAAATGTATTGGGAAATGATGATAAAGAAAGGTGGAGAACTGAAAACTTCTGGCTTTGAAAAGATCAGAAACGATAGGATGGAGTCCCTGTGAGGTTATCCGCTTTGACAGAAGCAGAAGTATATGGAACAGCTGGCTAAACGGACCGGCTCTTACAGGATAAATAGGACCACACAAGTTAGAAATAGTTGATAATGGTGAAGAGCACACTAGGTAAGCAAACAAAGCTGTCACTCCCGGCACAATAGCACTCAGTTCTCCCATCCGACTCTACAAGGACATCTATAAACACTTCCATACAGAAGAGCAATGAAGGAGGAACTCAGAAAGGGGAAGTGGGTGTTGAAGTGCTCATAGACACAAGAACCAGAGAAATAGCCAAATGGCGTGGACAGCCCTCCCCAATCCATAACGCTGATTTTGGCAACTGTTCGCCAGTTTTCAGCCTATCAAGGGAGAACAGTCCAGGCAGGTTTCTTTCTTCCCCTGAACATCAAAGATGGGTCGTCATGCAGAGCGGGGAAGTTTCGTGGGCATTTTCTATATAGAGGAACCTTAATTGTTTGCAGGAGCCAAAGAAAGAACTCTCTGTCCCTTGTGCCACTTTGTGCCCACAGACACTGGTAGCACTGAGAGACGAATCTTGCAATAATAACATTTTGTCTGTAAGTCCCTTCTTCCTAAGGATAGGAGGGAAATAATTAATAAATGGGACCTCCTGAAACACAAAAACTTCTGTAAAGCAAAGGACATGGTCAACAAGACAAAACAACAGCCTACAGAATGGGTAAAGATCTTCACAGAGGTCTGATCTCCAAAATATACAAAGAACTCAAGAAATTGGTCATCAAAAGTACAAATAATCCAATAAAAAATGCGGTGCAGACGTAAGCAGAAAACTCTCAAAAGAGGAATCAAAAAAGGCTGAAAGACACTTAAAGAAATGCTCAACATCCTTAGTCATCAGAGAAATGCAGATCAAAACTACTCTGAGGGTCCATCTTACACCTGTAAGAATGGCCAAGATCAAAAACACTGATGACAACTTATTCTGAAGAGGCTGTGGGCTAAATGGAACACTTCTGCATTGCTGCTGGGATTGCAAACTGGTACAACCCCTTTGGATGTCAGTACGGTAATTTCTCAGGAAATTAGGAAACAGCCTTCCTCAAGACTCAGTAATACCACTTTCGGGTTCATATCCAAAGTATGCTCAATCGTGCCACAAGGACATGTGCTCAACTATGTTCATAGCAGC
>LOEQ01007495.1:65989-80840 GCA_001685075.1 Bramus lutescens | reverse complement strand
GTGCAGGAGCTGGGCTGGACGAAAAGCAGGGCCCGCTCCCCTTATTACTACAAACCAGTGTTTAACGTGCAGGTATGCATGACTGCTAACATGATTAAAGAATGTGACATCATCTTGATAAAATCATAGTATATGCTAATTCTATGTATGATTCATCACAGCCTCTTTTGTGATAGGGATTAGTTAAGTAGTGATTTCACATATTTTAGAAAATGGATTTTGAAATTTTCAAATAATTTACCTTTTACCTTCCCTTGCAATGGTCATTCAAATGAACTTTTACAAGATATATTATATGACCTGTTAGAGTTCTGGCTTCCTTTGAGACCAGGCATGTACTCTTCCTTGTAAACTCTTATAACAAGCCGTTGCTGGTCTATCTAGAATAAACCTGATAAACAGTGGTTAACACTACTCAGCAATGCTAGGTGGAAAGAAATCATACCCGCAGCATATTAAAATCATCATTTTCCTGAAGATTAAAACACTAAAGATAAATTTAGTTAGAGAAGAGGATAGTGTTTTGCGCTCAGAAGTTACCAACAAAACTATAAATCTGCTACCTTATAAATATACTTTCTGGTTTGTGTATGTGTGCATGCATGTGCATTTGTGTGGGGAGAATACAAGTGTGTGCAGTTATGTGTGTGTGTACATATTCAGAGGCCACAAGTTGATACTGGGTTTCTTCCTCTATCATTTTTCACCCTATGTTTCAAGACAGCATTTCGCATAGTGCATGGGGCTGGCCAGTTTATCTAAACTGGCTCTCCCATGAGTTCCCAAGATTCCCTTGTGTCCGTCTTCCAGCTCTGAGATTACAATTTCACATGTTCATGCTTAGGCAGCCCTTATTCACAGAGTCGTATCTCCAAGCTTAGACTTCCCAATATCAATAGCAAAGCTTCAAATTAGATTTTTAAAAAGCATTATCAAAACAGTACTAAGAGTAAATGCCCATGTTCCTATGGCAGGTGACCAATAAATTAGTATAGCCACTCAATGGAATACAAAGCAAAAAGAATGGATAATGTGCAACTTGACAATAAGATTGATCACATAGACATCCTAAGCCAGAAGATATTCTAAATAGAGTATGTAACATATGGTTATACTTCCACAAAATAAAAAAAAAGAAAATAAAAATTAAGTTGCACAATTGAAGATGAGAATGCAGTTAATTTTGGAGAACACAGCAGTAATAGGGAGATTAGAAGAAAAGAACATGACAGAGGTTCTTAGATGTTGACTGCAACCTGTGGATGAGATGTTGTCTTTTGGAAAATTCAATAGTTTGTATGTGTATGATATATGCTGCTTTCTATGCATTTATTATATGTCAATAAAAACTTAAAATGTAATCTTACAGATACATAATTAAATATTTAGGTTCTATCCTTAATAATTGCAAATATGTGTGAAGGACTAGGAAACAAATGACCCAGGTAAAAAAGGTAACTTACCATGTCTTTTGGGTTTCAGGTACTCTAGACTGATATTTCTCTTTTCAGCTCCCATGTAATTTAGAAGTAGCTGCCATTGATAGCACATTTAAATAGATCTAGTCTGCGCTCAATTTGCTATCTCTGAATATCTCAAAATTGCATCCCCGGGCTCCAATGGCTGTGAAACTTAGATATTTGCTGCAAGCTTGCCTGTTCACTGTCTGTCCGCCAGTCCTCTGACATCTGACATTTACACACTCTGACACCTCAGCCCTGGTCCTCCAATCTCAGGTTCTTCTTACAAAGAGCCCAAGTTTGGACATGTCTCCAGCCTGACTTCAAAACTTGCCTTCTAGACACAGGTTTTTGTTGTTTTAATCTCTTCTGCTGATGTTTAAAGACCCTCTTCGGGTTGTGACTTCCAGATATGCTTTTATAAACACAAAGTATTCACTAACGCTGTCTCTTCCATCTTATCAGGGAACCAGATTAAACCAAGAAAACTTTGCTAAATAATTATGTTGGTAAACTCAGACGACTTAGAGAGTAGTTATTTGTTCTGGATTTCAATGTAAATAATTTCTCCAATCTATTCATACATCTATAGCTATATCTCTGTTGATATAGATACTCATAAATGCCAGTGAGGACTGATCATTATTAATTTCAAGAGTATTAATTATCATCTAATGAGTGTTTTACTCATCTAACTTGGTAATGTTATAATGAACTGGCACCATCAAACAATTAGACACATAGAGCAATGAGGATGGAAAACCTACAAAAAATTTAAGCCTCTCAGATGACATAGATCTTTCCTTGAGCAAGCTTTAATCAGGCGGGATCCTCTGAGTGCTCTTCATGAGTACTAGACACTGACTTTTATTCTATCAAGCCCAAACATAGCAAAAATTCTATTAGGTCAATTTAATGAGAAAGTGCCCGCCCTTGATATCTGTTCAAATTCATCATCTCCTACTCTTCATGTGGAAATTATTGACCTGATTTTATCAAGAATCCCACTGGCCCAATTTAACAAGAACCTCCATGTACTTCCTAGTATTCTGTCTTTACTGTTCCCTTCTCTCTAGTCTTGGTTATAAACCCCCACTGTCAACCATAGTCAGAAGAGGCTCAGCCACTATCTGTTGCTACAAGCATGACTTATGTTACAATAGTCTTGTACCAGGACTTCTTGACAGTTTTAATAAGTGTCAGAATAACCATTCTTCCACAAAACTATTCTACAAGGTGTAATATTGGTATTGCCACTCTACCAAGAGAAAACTTTGAGAGTTCAAATAAAACATTCAGGCACTCACAGTAGGAGCCAGGGTTTGAAGTAAGGTTTGGTGCCTTCCAGGAATTATCTTCAGCACTACTCTTTAGATGAAAATGTTATTCAGCTTGAAAATGTTTCAGCTATGGAGTTCAGTCAGGATAATGTTAGCCTTGGCTTTCATAGTTTATGAAGACAGATGTTAAAAAGGAATAGAAGTAGACTATTTGTCAGACAATTTCTTTTAAAGGGAATGGTAGTACATGAACTTTCACTGAATTGGAACTTAGTGCCATGAAAATAGGAGAAATACTGTTTTAACAATACTTAGCGATAGTAAAGACCTTTGCATTCCCTAGGTTTTGGTCAACAAAATGTAGGCTCTATTGCTGAGATATTAATGAAAGCAAACATGCTAGTTTTTCCATTTAGATAAGTGAAATACATATCAGGGACCATCTTATTACATTCCCAAAAAGCCTTCCCTTAGATGGAGTTTGCTCCTTCAGTCTCTATGTAAGACTGTTTGGGAGGCTAAAACAATTTCATGGGTGTTTTTGAAGGTCACAGTTGGGGTTGGAGCAATGGGTTTCAGGGGTCACCTACACATAATAAGGACAAAACGAACTTTATTCCCACTGAAGCAACTAGCAGCAGTACAATAAGGAAACACTTGTGGTATCAGCTGTGAAGAAAATGGGGCATGGGTTCAAGAAGTCTGAGGCAAAGAGAAGAAAAGGAATCTAGGGAAATCAAGAAAGCCTGTGTTCATGGCCTGCAAGTTCAGGCGTCTGAAAACTTGGCCAGGACCCTGGGTCTAAGGCATTTCTCGAACTTTCAGAGACTAACTGTTAGCCTTTATAAGGTGTCATATGCCCACACTAAAGACATCTGCATAAATTGCCTAGTATATGCGTATGGCTGATAAACGCTGGATCTCCTCCCATTCTACCAGTTGGCCGTGGAGTCCCACATTTTCACTGCGAAGATGGCCTGCTGGTCAAAGCTCCCCTCCTGGTTTCCTGTCAGACTCTTGTGTTCTTTCTGATAGACTGTCGGTAGAAGACACGTGCTTACGTTCTGAGACTTGTCCCCAAAACAGATAAGATGTTCTTTTTGTTTGCTCTCTTCCTAGATGTTCCCTGGTAAAATGGGCAAGGTGCATACAAGCCAGTTCCATTCAAGAACCACACACAGGTCAGCGGCTTTCACAGTGCTATTTGTAGACCAGAAACATCAACATCTTCTAGCAAAAGTTAGAAATACAAACTCTCATACATATATCTAATCTACATGGGAAGTAGAAAAAGACAAGATCTCCTGAGTAAACTGGGAGCATGTGGACCTTGGGAGAGGGTTGAAGGGGAAGGGAGAGACAGGGAGTGGAGCAGAGAAAAATGTAGAGCTAAACAAAAATCAATTAAGAAAAAAAGAAATACAGCTCTCCAAACCCAGGCCTGACCAGATAAGCATACCTTGCAGGTGGTTCAAATACATTATAATGTTAGCCAGTTCAGAAATAGAAGAATAAAATGAAAAGGACCAAGGTCTTTGAGTTATCTTGGGGAGTAAACTTCTTACACATCCTAAATGACCCACCTATTTTCAGTTGTCACACAAGAAGATGTATTGGAGTTCTCTCTTTTTTAGCAGCTAAGTCTGCGTGCTAATTAATACAGAGCTCAAATCAAAGTCATTGGCTCAACTCCAGTCAACAAATGAAAGACTCTGGGTGTTTGGCACTTCAGCTTCTATCTAGTCCCAAACAAGGCTCGGTGTCAATTCTAATTATTACCACAGCTTACTGAGACAGACATGGAGAATTCTTCACCGCCTTGAAAATGATTCTGGGCACTGCTTCCAAGACAACTCCAAATTAACTGCTTCTTGGTCCCAAAATGAGAGAGATAGGAACCAAAGTACCCTTGATGATAAGCCATAGGAAATCCAAACCCCGTGACTAAGGTAGTCTCAGATGAAGGAGAACCCAAATATATCTCTTAGCTTAATAAATACAGATCCACAGAGAGTCAAATCCTTGGATTACACCAAGAAATTACACCATCACCTCCACTACACAACCCATTGCAAGACCAAAGACCTTCAGTTAAATGCTCATAAGCAGTGATGGTTCAGCTCCAAGTAACTCAAGCAAATTTGATGCCCCCAAAGACCAATTGTTATGCCATCTTTGAGCCACATGAACAGTCAAACAGGATTTGTATTTTTTCCTCTACCTATCAGATATTTATAGATAACTACTATATACCTTAGTACTTTTTGTATTTCTACAACTAAACATGTTGGGCTGGGTATTTTATAAGGCAAAAAAAAAAACATCTAACACATGGATTTGGGAGACAGAAAGTCCAGAATCACCCCATCTGATTACCACTAGTGAGTCTTTTAGCTAACTCATGACACAGTAGATACTGACACATAATGGGAACATATGAGACAGCAAGTGGTCACATATCAAGAAAGCAAGTAGCCAGGCGGTGATGGTGCATGCCTTTAATCCTAGCACTCAGGAGGCAGAGGCAGGTGAATCTCTGTGAGTTCAAGGTTAGTCTGGTCTATAACAGCTCTTTCCAGTAGAGGCTCTAAAGCTATAAAGAAACCCTGTCTCGTTAAACCAAAAAAAAAAGGAAAAGAAAAAGAAAGAAAGCAAGAGTTTAGGTTACTCCTTTATAGCAACCTAATTAGTAGAAACTAATCAATACTGGTGAGACCTAACTCACTCTTCAAAACCAACATTAGCCATTTATGAGGGCAATCATGACTGAAAGACCACTCTAAACTCCATCTATTTTAGGTCTCACCACCTTTTGAGAGTATTAAGCTGGGACTAGACTATCTTTCAGCACTAGAACTTTTGAGATATATATAAACACTAAATCATAGTAGCCAGTTATGTTACTCTTCTCAATATGACAAGGCTTAAAATGTAGATAATCAGATTTACAAATAAAAACATTCTTAGTTATAATGTAATAAAATAATGACTGGAATATGTTTGCAAATATTCTTTGGGAAAACATTAGGCAAAAATCCTATCAAAAAATGAACAGATTTCTTACATGTGTTGATGCCTGGATTATTTCTTAAAGGATCATCACAAGGAAGATAGATAAAGTAATTTCCGAGACAATAAAAACACGGATAAAATTACAAAACAGGGCTGATGAGAAAGCTCAATAGATTAAGTTATTTGCAGCCAAGCTTGAGGACCTGCATTCCTATCCCAGGACCCACATGAGAGAAGAGAACGTCTTCCAAAGTTGTCCTCTGACCTCAACTCACATGCCTTGAAACATGCACACAGACACATGCACACTGGTACTGGAAGAAGACAGAGAGATTAAATTTCTGAGCTTCACTCAGACGAGAATACATTTTCTTTATTTTTTCCATGTCATTACTGAAAGACAAGCTGGCCCAACTACCACATTCTCACCATAGCCATTGTCTTCATTAACCAATCCTCAGACCCTTTCCCCTTATTTCATTAACCTCAGTCTTGCATTGATAGAATCCATTCTTCATTTTGTAAGGAAATCAGAATACATGAATCAATTAGAACGAATTCAGAAAATATTCCAGGAACACCACTTTCATAAAAAAGCAGACTATCATCAAAGTTTCCAGAAAGAATGAGAGCCTGAGAGAAAGGCTGTGGAGTATCACGGTGTGAAGCAGAGATTACAGGCTACACTCCACACTCACAGGTCCAGCGCCAAGCTCTCAGCACTTACTAGCTGTGCAACTGGAGAAATGTTCTACTCATCTGTGTCTAGTTCTTCAACCTTCAAAGGGACATTATTAAGATTTGCACTATAGATTTGTGATGTAGGATAATATATATACGCATAAAACATCTCCTGTCATATAGGACATTCTACTTGCCTTAGCTTCTATCAGTACCGACAACCACTGTGCCATGCTGCCTCTTAAGATAATGAAGACAGTAAAACACTGGAAAATTTGAACCCTGACTCTGTCCTTCACTGGCTGTGGCCCAAGACAAAGTGCAAAATGACAATCAATAAGACACCTACTCTATAACTTTATTAGAACAATTAAAGAAAACAGTAAATAAACATTCTCCAAAATTATCTAGTTCTTACTGGTCATAGAAGCTATCTCAGGGTATATAAGAACAGAGAGCTAAAAATGAAGCAAGCACAAAAGTACAAATGCTGATGGAACTCGTGCAGGTTATAATGTCACAGCTGCTTAATTGACAGTTCTGCTAAGAAAACAAGCTAGGGGTGAAGAGGAATGGATAAATAGAAATTAATGAACTGAAATGACTTTGTTCCTAAAGCCATCCTCTGTGCCATTGATGCTAAGTACATTTAAGCTCTTCTCTTGTTCTAAGATTCAAAATCGCCTGCTTGTTGCTATTCTGTATGAAACTAAGAAGCAGTTGTCAATCTTTTAAGTGACAACTTAGAAAAAGATGCTTGATTCTTAATATGAGCTTTCGAAGCTTTGCAGTCTTTTAAAAATTTATCTACCATAGTACAAAATAAAGTTAAGTTTTATAAATTACCCTTACATTTTATAGATTATGTAATTTAGAACATAATAATCTATCCAAAGTCATATGTCTTATAAACAATAAGCCTAAATTGTCCTGATTTATGATTTATGATTCCCTGGTCTTCCACCCATGTTTTCTTACTTCTCTTTCCTCTGTCTCGTGTTTAGTCTGGTACCAGAAAGATGTTTTTCCTCTTTTATTGATTCATCCCTTTGGAATGCACACATCTCTTTATCCCTGGGAAGGTGAAACTAGCACACACAGAAAGTAAAATTAAATGCAGGAACACAGAAAGTGGCCATGCTTCATTAAGATCAAATGGAGTAAGCCTATGTGTAGCAGAGCAACGATTTTGCCATAGCTCTCTGATTTCCCATCTTACAGAATCTGTATGTTCCCTGTTCATGTCTCATTAAAAGTTGCCATTAGTTCACTGGGGAAATTTTAAAACTCTGGAAGACAAGGGCTAAGCTTACTGTCCAACAGGTGAGCACTTAATTGCACTGGAGGCTTGCTAACCTATTTACTTCCTTCAGCACATTTTGTGCTTATGATAATGAGGACTTGGAAGAGACCCTGGTCAGTAGGAAAGACAGCATCATCTGCTTTTCAATTAAATTATCCAGCTCAACAATTTCTTATTTACACTAATGTTACCACCAGATGGAGGGGAGGGCCTATCATATCTACAGCCAGCGCTTTATTTTCTTTTCCAGATTCTAAACCCTTACAGTTTTCCTCATTCCAATCTGTTGGAGGAGAATGTCCATTTTCTTATTTTAAGAATATGATTTCTTGGTGGAGGTAAAATTAAAACCTTACAAAAGTATATATCTTTGGGAAAGATTATTTTTTTAAAAAAAAAGCTCTAAACTTTTTATTGTGGTTGCTTTTCAGAATATCAAAAATGCCTAATAGAATATTTACAGCAAATATTTTCACGATGCTCAAGGCTACACCTTGAAACACAGATGGAAGGAAGAGTGTGACTTTCCCCTAGTACCCAAGGGCCCCCAAGCGCAGCTCCAAAGGACAGACATTTCCCTCTCTGTGCTCTTATTCCCTGCAGTCCATTTATTCTACAGCAAGATGGTTAATTTTTATGTGTTTATTTTTAAGCAGTCTAAGGATTGAACTCAAGACCTTGGATATGCGAGGGTACCACTGTTCTATATTCCTACTCTCAATTATGTACTCACTGACTCATGTTTGACCGAGTCTTACTGTACCACAGATATTCCTTAAACTCAGGCTAACACACAGGCTGAACCCTTGAGCTCCCTATTTTCCTGGCTAGGTCTCTCCTGTGCCTGAGTTAATGGTTTCCTAAACAACTGATTCTCAAATTATACTCCCTTGAAACACATTTTGATTTAGCTCAGATGTATTTGTTTAAGGTAATGCATGGTAAATTAGTAAAATGTTATGTGGTTGGCGGTAATTGAATACCTTCTTGGTTATATGTTGAACAGGAAACCAAGTTTTGTTACCTTAACAAATTTTTACATTCTTTCCTGTGTGATTATCAATATCTTTTCTCTTCTTCCTGATGTTATGAAGGTTTACGTTTTTAATCATTTTGCATTCTATGGAGGGGAAGAAACAAAACGACTTTTAAACAGAGGACCTCCTGTCTAAAGAGTGAATACATATGTTTTCTTTAGAAAGATGAATCTGTGGTGCAGGACAATTGTCTGTATTCTGTCAATTATGTTTTAAATAAACGCTGATGGGCCGATAGCCAGGCAAGAAGTATAGAAGGGACAATCAGACAGGAAGTAGAGGCAGGTCAATGAGAACAGGAGAATTCTGAGAAGAAGGAAGTCCATTCCTCCCTAGTCCTGCCAGACACAGAAGAAGAAAGATGTGACCTACCCCACTGAAAAAGGTACCAAGTCATGTGGCTAACATATACTAGAATAATGGGCTAATATAAGTTATAAGAGTTAATAATAAGCCCTAGTTAATGGGCCAATCAGTTTATAACTAAAAAAAGCCTAATAGACAAACTATATTTTATTCCTACCATAAAAGCAACTAAACACGCTGTTTTGTGATAATATACAATTTAGCACCATGTAATATATTTATCAACAATGATGATATTTATTATTAGATAAATATGGGTAAATGTAAAAACAAGTTCTCATAGCCCTATTTTCCTTGCCAACAGACCTTCTTCCATATCATGATGACCCAGGTAGTAACTGAGGCCTCAACTGTCAGCCACACGGAACTTCCGAGTCCTTTTAGTCACTAGGTCAGAAGGCACCCTAGGACCTTCTTCGGCATACTTTTGGACCAATTATGACAACAAAATACTCTGCTACAGATATTCCAAACTCCATGTGCCTCCAATATAGCATCATTTCAAGAACTAAAAACTGCCCTATCCAAGAAGTGATGCACTGCCTAGCTGCCAGAAACAAAAATCAGACACTGGTTAATTACCCTTTTTGGAATTTCTGAGAACATTTGTTCTTTATAAGGTACTTAAGTTAATGTGTTTAATTAAAAACAGCCAGCTAGCCATAAGCAAACAATCCACAGAACTATCTGATCAAAAAGATGTCTTTTACCATAGCTTAGTTACAGCCCAGGCAGTAATAGTTACCTAGGTAACATAACCTTTCTCATCCTCTATAATTCAGAAGTATTCAGGATATCAGGCAAAACCACCTTCTGGTCCCAGTCATATTTAAGATTTAGTATCTGGGCTGGCAAGATGGTTCAGAGCAGGGAGGCACTTGTTGCCAAGCTGACAACCCTAGTTCAGTTGCTATCCCAGGAGACAGAAGGAGAGAACTGACCCTGCAAATTGTCCCCTAACCTCCACACATGCCCTGCAACGTGCATACATGCACATGCCCAAACACACACCACACACAAACCACAATCGTACCCTCATCTTAGACTATATATACACAATTATTCATATTTAGTATAATTTATCTGCAAACAACATTTGTTGGAGTTGTATCAAATGTGCATAATTTCTTTCAAGCCCTACAGATATCCCCTCTTTGTCAGGTAACTGCAGTTGGGAAGAACATTCCTCTACCCATTTTCTGCCCTTGTGAGTACATTTTATCAGTTTGCTGGGCTTATTATAAGCTCTATTTATCAGAGAGCAACACTGAAAAGCCACGGTGTTTTAATTTGGGACACATGGCTGCAGGTTACAGGCACATGATCCATGGTGTGAAACCAAAGAGAATTAATCACAAAAAAGATTTCTCATAGTGTCAGAAGAGAGAAGACTCAGTCCCCAAAAGGCAGTGGATCGAGGAAGCATGGGGAGGGGGTGACGGACTAGCCTGCCTGAAGCCAACACTAAATCTTCAGAATCTTGCTTTATTCCCAATAAACAGCTCTGCTTTCAGTCTGACCTGTGCCTAGAACCGCTAGTTATGGGGGTCAGCAAACTCACTTGCTGTTAAGCTAGATTTACTACATATAATATAAGGCTTCATTACATAATGAATTCATTACATAACAGTTTTTGTTAAATCAATTTTAGTGACATTTAAGCAATACTTTTCAGGTAAATCACAACACAAACTCTTAAAAGAAAGTGAATTTCAGTAAAGACACTCCCGAAAATATGTAAAGTCCATCTATCTGCACCATAAGTACAAATAATTTGTTAGTGTCCCTCAGGAAAGGGGGCAATGCAGTGAATGGCACTGAAAAAATTGCATTTTTTCATACCTTAAATTAGACCAAAAATGATTCTGTGAAACACATCTGAAAATTTTTAAATAGTATTAAGGTTTGGGGATAGCAAGCCAAAGAATATATTTTATCATAATGAGACCTGTCTGAATTTCTATGAACAACAAAATCTCAAAGACCATGCATTAAATAATAACAATTTTACTCAAAATACATAAGCCCTCTGCAGTCACTGTTCTGTTTCAACATTCTTTCCTTTATTTTACGCTGTTTCGTTTTTAATGCATCAGGAAGCCCTGCCATGATGACATTGCAAAGGGGGTACAGGTGGAGATAATGCAATCCTCTCTTTTCTAAAAAGGAAAATATTTGCATCGACACTAAAAATTTTCTGTCACGCTAAGAGAAAGGATCATTCTCATCCCCTGTGCTCTCTTCAGAGCTGACACAGAATGAGGCGGGAATGAAAAAAAGTGTTTGAAAGAGCTCATTTTCATGCACTACAGGTTCTAACCTTGTTTCAGGGAGCCAAGGTTGGCGAGTCCCATGCCAAATTAAATCTAAGATGCATGCAGTAATGAAAGGGGTAGCATTCCATGAAAAACTCCACTTTTCAGTTAAAGTAGCCAAGGCTTATTAAATATGCAGAAATTATCATGGCAATGTAACTTTGCAAATTAGGGTTTTCTTGCAATGTTTAAGCATTGTACTGTAAAGAGCGAAACAGCTGAAGGCTTTCACAGCTTGTTAGCTGCCTCTTTCTCTCCGAGCCTGCACTAGTAAATAAGCCACACACTTACCAAAGATAAGGAATTTTTGTTCATATTCCAGTGAGTGGCTTCCTGACTATGTATGAAGGAATTGTCTTTGTCCAATGGTGCTGACTAATTCCCCTGCTCCTTGGATCAGTGTTATACACCTTGGCATTATGTTTTTTGAGTGAGTGTAGCCTCCCCATGCAGCCCGGCCCTGAGGACAAAGATTTTGTGTATTAGAGTAAGATGCCTCTCATTGTTTAAACCAACATTAACAAAAGCTTAAGAAACGGAAAGTAATAAAACAAAGAATCTAAAACATGTTTGAATACAACAACTGGCTGGATTTTCCTTTTTTTTTCTGTTTAAAAGATAGCTTTTTCTTTTGCAGATGACAAATGTAAAGAAGTTCCGGAGGAAAAAAATGTAGAAAATACAGAAAATTAAAAGAAAAAACTCATTTTTATAATCCATTTATCTAAACATACTACAACTGAAGAGCATGCCATTTTCTCAGAATGTTAAAACTGAGAAAAAGGATGACTTCTGTCTGGTTTTTCTCTCATACAACATTTCCCAATGACAGTTCCCCTTCCTCTCCTCCTCCCAGTTCAAACTCCCCTCTCCCCCACATCCACTCATACCTCATTTCCCTTCAGAAAAGAGCAAACTTTCCAGGGATATCTAGTGAACATGGCACAACAAGATACAATAAGACTAGACACAAACCCTCATATCAAGGCTGGATGAGGAAATCCAGTAGAAGAAAAAGGGTCCCAAGAGCAGGAAAAAGAGTCAAGTAGATAAAAAAATTTAAACGTTATATTTTAAACGTGATTTTTAAATATTTTTTAGATGTTAAAACTTTTATTTATTGCATGGCATGAGGGGTGTGGTATAGTGTGCAGTGGAGTTCAGGAATCCCTTCTCACCTTACACCTTGCTACGACAGTCTCTCTTCTAATGTGTAGGCCCTGTCCAGGGTGCTCTAGACAATCTTGCCTGTCTGTTCCTCCCACCGCACCTTAGGCCTGCTGGGATAACAGATTCGTACCTCCACATCCAGCCTGAGGGTCCTGAGGATGGAAATCAAGCTTGAGGGCTAGTTACTTTCACTTATTCAGTATTTTACCTCACATTTGTCACGAACAATCCTTACAGTATTAATTATAAAATATGATTATTAACATATGTATTAGATCTTTTACTTTAACCTTTTAATTGAATATATAAATGTTATTTAATAACCAACTCCCAGAACAGTATAGAAGACAGCCAACATTATAAACTTGAATGTATGATGATTCAAGAAAGTGCAATGAATGGAGCGTATGATGGAAATGCTGCCAACAGCATTTGGTTGTCATCGAGTAGAAACTTACTTGTTTCGTCTTGTTTTGTTAATCCAAATCCAGAAGAATGTAGCATGTCTGCTTATGGTTATTATCAAGCAGAAATGTGTTCACTGGAATATTCAGAGTTGCAATAACATTTTACATACGCACATTTATATTAAAAATTATCACAATAAAATGGAAGAATACCCAGCACCCACAGTCCTCTATTTGTCTGACTCATAATCATATATTTAGATAGCTTTTGACTTCATAGTTATTGGACATTCAGAACAATAATATTAGAAAGAGAGGGACAATAATTTTAAGAAAATTTTTTAAGAAAGTTTTCCTTATAATGGCTTCTTAAACTCATCCGCATATGGTATGGGAGCTCTTTATCGTTTGGCATAACTGTCATGTATGGGTAGCGCATAGATGAGTGTCTTAGAAAATGCCCACCAGACAGGATTTCTCTGCAAAATTTGCCTGGGGTCTTCCTTTTTCTCCCTGACTTCCTATCAGTTATAAAGTGACCAATTTTCTTCCATTGTAGCCTCCTACCATGATGTTACCGCAGGTTGAAAGGCAGTGAAGCAATCTGTTGATGCAGTGGAATCTCCCGCCCCACCCTTTGGCCTACTGTCTTAGCATTTGCCACAGCAACAGAAACACATGTTATGTCACAGCTGCATATCTTTGCCAGCAATGTGGAGCCAAACGACCATCCAAAATCCGAAGAGAACAAAGGAAAGTGCAAGAGAAAGAGGATAAAGACAGGAAAGACCAGGTGTTTGCAAACATAAAACCATCTTTGTTGAGACCAGGAAAGAGATCACCAGTATTAAGGGTAGGGATGGACTGAGTGGCTGCATAAAATTTTTGAAATTCCCTCAAATAATTCACAATTGCAGTGATGCACACAAAATGTTAGTACGTTGAGTTTCTACAGATCTGGAAAAAAAATTTTCTGTCAGTAAATCAAGGCAAAAGAAGTAAAGGCCACTGAAGTTGTATAGTTGAGAAATTACGTGAATAATGAATTTGAGGTTGGATACAGTGGAAATAGGAGGCAAATGCAGCTCCAAGATCATACTTTAATGAATTTACATTTTACTTCAATATTTAAATTGTGTGTCTGTGCAAATCATTCTTCAGTGCAAAGACACTTTCCTTTAGATGGATCCCCTAGAGTCCCTTTGTCAAAGATAACAGACATCTTGGTGGTCTTAACAGAGGCTAGGTGTGCTCTATTAAGAGTCTATAGCCATGGGAAATGAGCCCATTAAGAGGAGGTGCTACAGAGAGGCAGCCATAAAACCCATTGTGCTGTATGGCAACTTCAAAAGCTAATTTTTAAAAAGTGTATGGATAACAAGCAAACAAATCACAACAGCATTTAATCATTCTCGCCACAGTTCCCAGCACTGAATATTATCACATTTTATTTTTTATTTTTTTATTTATTTTTATTTTTCCATTCAAATATTTACACTTCCTTCCCTCCTCCCAATTCCCTCCTGCTCCCCCACTCACCCTCCTCCCTCCTCCTCCCTGCTTGAGAGAGGGCAGGGAATCCTGCCCTGTGGGAAACCCAAGGCCCTCCCCCCTACATCCAGGCCTAAGAAGCTGTGCATCCATACAGACTAGGGTCCCAAAAAGCCAGAGCATGCCATAAAAACAAGTCCCAGTGCCTTTTTCAATGGCTTCTTAGTCAGCCCCCATAGTCAGCCACAATCAGAGAGTTCAGTTTGATCACAAGCTCATTCAGACCCAGTCCAGCTGGATTTGGTGAGCTCCCATTAGAACAGGCACAC
>LOEQ01007495.1:36315-49437 GCA_001685075.1 Bramus lutescens | reverse complement strand
GAATTCTATCTTCTGTCTCCTCCTGTATTTCTTCCTCAAATCCCCCTTTCAGACACGTTCAAACAGGTCAACTGATTTCCAACAGAGAATGTGCATCAAGAAAATCTCCCAAAGAGGCTTAAGGATTCTTTACAGTATCTTGACATAATGGGAGAAAATGAAAAACCCTGAGGGATTTTATTATCCTCTCCACATGTCTAAAACTGGCATAACAGAGAGAGGGAAGCAAATCATAAGACAGCCCTGCCTTCCTTACTTAACAAGCCTTGTATATCCTGCCTCTTACCTTTTAAGCAAACCCACTGATTTCTTACCAAAGAGTTGCAAACTGTCATCCTCTTTGATTCTTTCAGTAATGGGTGTTTCTGACTGTCATCTGATGGAGATCCAAACTTTGTAGCCACTTCAGAAAGATTCTTAAGAATTGCTATAGTCCTCTGTTTAGGTCTATACTCCAATTTTTGTTGGATTATTTGTGGGGTTTTTTGATGACGAATTTCTTGAGTTCTTTATATATTTTGAAGATCAGACCTCTGTCTGATGAGAGGTTGGTGAAGATCTTTTCCCATTCTGTAGGCTGTTGTTTTGTCTTGTTAACTGTGTCCTCTGCTTTGTGGAAGCCTTTCAGTTTCAGGAGGTCCCATTTATTGTTTCTCTCAGTGTCTATGATACTGGGGTTATATTTAGGAAGTGATTTTCCTGTGCCAATGCGTTCAAGTGTACTTCCCAAATTCTCTTCTATGATGTTCAGAGTGGCTGGCTTTATGTTGAGGTCTTTGATCCATTTGGACTTGAGTTTNACTTGAGTTTTGTGCATGGTGATAGATATGGGTCTATTTTCATTCTTCTATGTGCTGATATCCAGTTATGCCAGCACCATTTGTTGAATATGCTTTCTTTTTTTCATTTTATATTTTGTGCTTCTTTGTCAAAAATCAGGTGTTCGTAGGTGTGTGAATTAATATCTGGGTCGTCTATTCGGTTCCATTGGTCCTCCTATCTGTTTTTATGCCAATACCAGGCTGTTTTCATTACTGAAGCTCTATAATAAAGTTTTAAGTCAAGGATTGTGATGCCTCCACAAGTTCCTTTATTATACAGCATTGTTTTGGCTATCCTGGTCTTTTTGTTTTTTGCTTCACCATATGAAGTTCAGTACTGTTCTTTTGAGGTCTGTGAAGAATTTTGCTGGAATTTTGATGGGTATTGCATTGAATCTGTAGATTGCTTTTGATAAGATTCTAGAATGGCTGAAAGACACTTAAGGAAATGCTCAACATTCTTAGCCATCAGAGAAATACAAATCAAAACAACTCTGAGATTTATTCTTTCACCTGTAGGAATGTCCAAGATCAAAAACATTGGATGTGGGGTAAAGGAAGCACCCCTGCATTGCCAGTGGGAGTGCAAACTGTTACAGCCCCTTTGGATATACTATGGTGATTTCTCAGAAAATTGGGAAACAACCTTCCTCAAGACCCAGGAAATATACATTGGGGTATATACCCAAAGGATGCTCAACTATGTTCGCAGCAGCATTGTTTGTCATAGACAGAACCTGGGAACAACCTAAATACCCCTCATCCAAAGAATGGATAAGGAAAATGTGGTACATTTACATGATGGAGTACTACACAGCAGAAAAAATAATGACATCTTGAAATTTGAGGCAAATGGATGAATCTAGAAAACATAATATTTAGTGAGTATCCCAGACCCAGAAAGACAAATATCAGATGTACTCACACATAAGTAGCTTTTAGACTAAACCAAAGAAAGCAAAGAAAACTAGCCTACAATTCACAACCCCACAGAGGCTAGACAATAATGAGAACCCTAAGAGAGATAGATATACATGGATCTAATCTTCATGTGAAATAGAAAAAGACAAGAACTCCTGAGTCAAATGGCAGCGTGGGGACCATGGGAGAGAGTTGAAGGGGAGGTGAGAGAAAGAGAGGGGAGCAGAGAAAATGTTTAGCTCAATAAAATCAATTTTTAAAGAAGAATATCTATAGTCTGTAGTCTTGGCTGACCACCAGAATGACAAAAGTAGTCTCTCTGTAGAGGTGTTCTGGAAATGACCAGGGCGTCATCCATAATAATACTTCCTTTAGTCTTAGTTCATAGTCTTCAACCTGCAATGACCTCTTTAACCTCACTTTATTAACTGTCCAGTTGGCTAATTCAGACAAGTCTGTCATCAGTTACTCACAAAGTTCCTTTCAGTTCTCCTTATCAGCCATTTGGTCCTCACTCTTCTTTCAAAACCCAAAGTCTCTCTCAGCCTCCAATTTTCATCACCAAAACTATAAATAATTTTGAATGGTCTGAAATATTTCAAACATACATTTAGGCAGTCATAATTTCATAAACACTGAAAAAAGTAACAAAACTCTTACTAAAGAAACAAAGAACAGTTCACCACATATAGCAATAAGATTAGCTACTGGGCCAGCATCCACACCATATCTTTACATTTCAGTCCCCAAGGGTGATCTTAAGAAGGTATATACAATGAATTGGATGATGGGAGAGAAACCTTATACTTAGGAAGCCCAAAACATTTGTAATAAACAATAAGCATATTGCTCTTTCTCCCACGTTGAAGCATTATCTCTTTCACATCAGACAGCAAAGAAGCTTGTCCTTTGTTTTAAAAGCAGACATCATTTCCATACCCTGAGGCTGGTCACAACATCCCATTGAAAGCATAGCACAGACAAGACTACCCCGGGCCTTTGCCCACAAAGTATGCAGAAAGGTAAAATATCCATGGTATGCCTCCAATAATATTAATAACTAATGAAATCACTTTAAATTATATATCTGTTTAAACTAATTACAGTATTCTAAGACAGTAAGTTTCACATTATTTACTGAAATTAAAATGACAAGAGCTGCATATTGTAGGCTAGAGGTTTTACTCGCTTACATCTCTTTTAATTTATTACTGCATGGATGTCTGTGTATGTGGTGGGGAAGGGTGGGCACACATACATACTTACATGTGGCAGTCTAAGGACAAATGTTATGGAATTGGTTCTCTTAGTCCACCTTTATTGGAGTTCTAGGGATTAGACTCAGGGCATCAATCTTGCATTGGAGCACAGAAAGGCTTTCACTTATTGAGCAATCTCACTGGTCCTTTTTGCGGACTTTTGACATGTGTATACACCATGAAGCCAAGAGCATGATCAAGCCAGCAACCATCAACATCTCCTTCAAGAGTTTTCTTTTATGCTTTTTCTGGTTTAGTTCCCATTTTGTTAATGATTTTTAACCAAAACAGATGAAATTAGCTGAATTTCCAATTTCTCCTTTGAGATAGAAATTATATTTTTACTAGAAAGAGTTGATGAGTGATCCATGGTGGGTGTAAGTGTGTGCTTTGGGTCTCAAGTCTGACTAAATGGTTGCGCTGAAAGAAAGCAGGAAAGTTTTCCATCATAATTCAATCGAAATTTTTATTTTGAGATTTTTTTCCTGTCAAGCATGATCATCTTGCAATATTTAGATAATTGCTGGAATATAATGACTTGATTTTCTTTCAAGTTTTTGTCTATTTTTTCCCTCAGAACTAGTTCTCAAAAAAAAAGCAGTTCTGTGATGTTTTTCTGAAGGCAAACAAGGATAATTTAAATGTTCTTTTCATCTTTTAAGGAATCATAGCTTACCTTATTTTGGTGCTTTCCAAAGAAAAGATTCTATCTTCATAGTCTTTGCTGTTCCTCAACAAAAAGAAATAGATGTCTTAGTTTTGTGTCACATTAACACAGTGATGAAACCATAGCTACATAAAGCCAAATGAATATATATATATATTCTATATATGATTTATTATATTATAAATCAAGTATCACTTAAACAGTTAAGAACTGATGACTCTACCTTCCACTATGATCATGAAGTTTTCAGGCCTCACCATCTGGATTCCTGAAAATTATCTGAACTGGAATTTTCCTTGCAATGAGTCTCAGCATGAATTCTTATTCAGGAGAAAAAGTTCAACTGTAATATGTAAGCACCTTAAGTTTGACGACCCAATGAAAATCATCAAAATAATGATTGCTCAATAATAAATAGTAAATATGCAACATGTCATGTGGTACTCATCACAGGGTTAATATTTCATTGTGGGTTTATTGTGGCATCTTTCAAAACACAGTGTCCTCTTTTATTATCATAATCTCAAAGCCAGAGATATATGCTAAAAACTTGGGTATCATTTAATCTTGAAAAATAATACCAAAAATGTATTATAAAGAAAATATTAATAGAATTTTACACATAGGCCTTAAAATGCTTAGAAAGGCTGGAAATGAGTGATAAATGTTCATTGTTTTGCTATTTTGATAACAATTTGATAGAAGGAACTGTAAGATTTTCTGAAACCAAAATAACTTTCAATCTGTTAGATAAACACACTTTTCAAGAAAGTTTTTAAATAGGCAAAAAAAAAACTAGTCAAAGAGCATTTAGTGAAATTTCCATGCCTGAAAACTAGTAAAACATAAGTGAGTGGGAGTTACAGAAAGAAAACAGGGTTAGGAAGGGTGAAATCTACCCATATAACACTGGGTGCATGAGTTACTTTGTTGTATTTTTGCTTTTCTTTTCCTCTTACTAAAGAACAGAACATGTTCATTAGACACTGGAGGGACTCTTCAAACTTCTTGGTAGACTTTATATCATTACTTACTCTAGAACATCGCTCCACTTTCTACTCGGTCCACAGATAACACTCTGATGTCATCTCTACCATAAATCTTCTATTTATGAGATATTCTCAGCAGATGCCATGAAATGGGCTTATTTCTTCTGTCAATTCTTTTCCAGCCTGTTAAATTACTTTCCCCACCCAACTTAACGTCATTTATATCCTTCAGCTACAAAGAAGCCTGTACAAAGCATTGAACCAGCAAAGGATTCTTTAAAGAAATTATCTGTAGCTATTTTCTTCCCTCAGTGCTGAGTATGAACTCTGAAATCAGAGATCAAGGGGGTGATAAAAGGTTGGTGATGATAGTTTTGTGTTGTGAATGTATGTAGTCTTACTGAAGCATGTACTTAAAACAGTTGCCATAATAAAATAAAACTAAAAATTGTGGCAGAAGCACTGACTTTGTGACCAGTCAGAATCTGGCTGTACCCCTTTCTAATTTATATAGTAAATCATGTATCTTCTCTATGTATAATATCTCTCAACTGTAAAGTGAGAAAAATATAATAATTTACTTATCCCTCATCTTTTAGAATTGAATTTAAAGGGGTGTGCTGGTTAGATTTGTTTATTTAATATTCTTTTCTGTTTGTTTTTTGTCAATTTTGTCAAACACAAGCTAAGGACTTCTGGAAAGAGGGAAACTCATTAGGGAAAATACCTCCATCAGATGAGCCCGTAGGCAAGTCTGTGGGAGTATTTTCCTGGTCAATGATTAATGTGGTATGCAGAGGTCCAGCTCACAGTGCGTGGTGCCATCCCTGAACAGATGGCCCCAGACTATATATATATAAAAAGTAAGCTGAAGAATGGGAAAATCTGCTATGAGGGTAAGAACACTGGGTGCTCTTCAAGAAGACCTAAGGTTAGCCTGGCGGTGGTGGTGCATACCTTTAACCCCAGCATTTGGGAGGCAGAGGCAGGTGGATCTCTGTGAGTTTGAGGCCAGTCTGGTCTACAAAAGCTAGTTCCAGGACAGGCACCAAAACTACAGAAAAAGCCTTTCTCAAAAAAAGAAGACCTAAGGTTCATTCCCAGCACCCACACAGATGCAAAACTGTCTTTAATTCCAGTTCAATGTGATTCAGCACCTTCTGGCTTCCACAGGCACCAGACACAAAAGTAGTACACAGACATACATGCAAGCAAAACACCCAAACATACAAAATAAAATAAAAAATAAAGCAAGCTAAGAAATCTGTGGCAAGCAAGCCAGTAAACATTGTTCCTCCATTGACTCTATATCCTGGTTCTCCTTGAGCTCTTTCCCTGGCTTCCCTTGATGACAGGGAGATACAGTAAACCCATCCCAATCCACAGTACTTCAGAACAGCAGCAGAAATCAAACTCAGACACAGAGAAAAATAAAGTCATTGTACATGGTAAACATCAAATAAATGCTGGATGTGCAATAAAATTACTTTCAAAGAACTTAATTGCTGCTTGTAGTGTTTGTGACACCCAGGTGGAAACGGAGAGCTGGCCATGGTGCTGAACTCGATCTCTTTCCACACAGCTCTCTTTTACCCTGCGGTAGACCAACACAATTTGAGGAGAGTGAATACCATTTTTTGTAGGCAAAGTATTTTTCTCTTTCCTCTGGTACTGGTTTAACAATAGGCTTATGGATGTATGTCAATTCCATGCACTCTCAAATCTTTGCTCTTTAAACAAAACTTTAAACAACTAGGCATTAAAAAATTGATGGCAGCCCAACCTAGTTCTTTCCTGTCAACGCTCTCAGGCTTCCCTTCTAAACCATCTCAGTTCCTCTAACTCAGCCACAAATCTGTAGAAACATGTTTTACCAGAGACCCTCATTTGTCGCACTGGGCAGGGAATCATATGGTAATCTCCATTACCCTTCCTGTGTCCCCTTCTGATCTTAGCAGGACTTACTCTTACACCTATCATAGCCTGCTTTCAGGAGTCCCTCCTTCCATCCCAGTATCATTTCCTGGGGACTTTGCTTCATGGTGTGGTTTCCCCTAGCCCTTTTATTCTTGTTCTTCCAGATGTATGACTTGTTCTAATGTGGTCTACCTGCTATAGCACCTCAACCCACCCTACTTCCATTACCTGGAGATAGATATCTATAGCACAATTTGACCAAATATGAAGGAATGTGCCTTTTTATCAGGAGCTCATCAAACTTTTTCTAAAACTGACCAAATACAAAGACAAAAAGCAAGTCTTGATATCCATATCTCAAAAGATATTAATAGACAAGAATGCCCCACACACCATTGCGCACCTTATTTTTGACAAATAAGCCAAAATACACAATAGAAAAAAGACACCATCTTAAACAAATGGTGTTGGTCAAACTGGACGGCTGCATGTAAAGAATGAAAACATCCATATTTATCATTCTGTATGAAACACACCTCCAAGTTGATCAAGGACCTTGCTATAAGACCATACACCCTGAATCTGAAAAGAATAAAGTGAGGAATAGGTTTGAACTGGACAACAATAGCACAGGCACAAGACCAACAATGAGATCTCATGAAGTGAAAAAATCTGAACAGCAGTCTGCAAAATCTAAAATAATCTTTACCAATTATACATCTGACAGAGGATAAGTATTAAATATATACAAAACTTTAAAAATTGAATATCAATAAAACAAATAACCAACTTTAAAAATAGGGCATGGAAATAAGCAGAGAATTCTCAAAGGATGAAACACAAATGCCTGAGAACCACTTAAAGAAGTATTCAACATTCTTAGACATCAGGAAAATGAAAATTGAAAACTACTTAAAGATTTAATCTTACAACAGTCATAACAACCAAGCTTAATAAAATAAGACAGTTCAGGTTGGCAAGGATGCAGGGTTAAAAAAAAAACACTCATCCATTATTGGTGAGAGTACAGACTTGTACAGCCGCTATGAAAATTGATAAAGCAGTTCCTCAAGAAACTAGGAATCATTCTACCTCAGGATCCAGCTATACCATTCTTATACATATACCCAAAGGACTCTCCATTCTATTGCAAACATACTTGCTCTTCCACATTTATTGCACCTTTATTCCAATAACCAGAACTGTAAACAGCCTAGATCAACTGGTGAATGGATGAAGAAAATGTGGTATATTTACAAGTTGAAATATTATTTAGCTGTTAAAAAGAAAAAATCATGAAATTCACAGCTAGAAAAACTCATCCTGAATGAGAAAAGTCACAGGAGAACTATAAATACAGAAAAGGCTAGTGGGAAAGGCTGAGGGAAAACTTTTCAATGAACAATTTCCCATGGTCCAGACTTAAACTGACAACAGCAGGTACCTTCCTTTGGAGAGAAAACCTAATTTGAACACTAGCAATGTTAAATATTGACATAATTAATTCATGAGAACAAAAATAACTTGACAGTTATAAATATTAAATATGTGTTGTCTTTCCCATCTATTAGCTCCATTTGTAGCACAAATGATTCAGTTAATACAGAACTTGAAATTAAAAGTTAAAAGAATTCATCTACTTACAACAGGAACTTATTTAAGTGACCCATTAGGTACCCTCCTAACGTCCTTACCAAAAAATACATATTAAAAATTTTAAAGTTACTTGTATTTAGAAAAAGAATTTTTTTAAAGTAAAACACTGCATGAAAAGAAAAGACTGTTTAATGTTAAACTTGTTCCATTTGCGTTTACAGCCCATAGTGTGAGCTGAGTCAGGAGAAAGAGGCTGAAGACGGCAGGACCCAGTGGCCTCACTGGCAAAGATATATTGGCACTGCTACCCGACAGTGCTCAGGGAGGCAGGTGGGATGTTAACGTTGACGCCAAGGTGGAAAGGGGAGTCACTGAGGGTTGACCTGGACAAGTCATAAAGAATTACACTGCTCCCATGACCACACTTGAGAAATAGTTTCACAATAGAGAACAAATACATTTCTCAGAACATAAGTTTCTTTGTCAGCCTTATTGTGCAATAACTTTATAGAAATAAAATTCCCTACTCTCAGTTTCAAATATTTCCTCCCAAGAACGCCTATGAAAAGGTGTTCTTTGAAGCTGTAGTGGGCTGTGCAACTATTCACTAAAACGAAAATGTGTTTTTATTGTGCTTTCTACAGAGAAATTAACACACCCATGCTGTTAAATGTGGAACAGCATAAGACTTGCTTTGGACATTGAAATACAGGAGGGAAAGTATTAATGCAAGAAGGCGCTTTGGGAGTCATGCACGCTTTGTCAGTCTCTACTGCTCCTGATTCTATAACAACTGACAAATTTTATACATTAGTCTAGATCCTAGAGGTAAGACAGTATGAACAGTAATAGCCATTCATACTGCACATAAATCATGGGATAAGATAAGAATTTTTTTCTTTAAGAGGCTGAGGATGGGCTGGGAAGATAGGTGGTAAACTGCCGGCTTCATGGGCATGAGAACCTGAGTTCAAACCCCAGTATGCACATAAAAACGCTGAGCACGGTGGTGCGTATTTATAATCCTCGCACTGGGGAGGTAGAGAGAGGTGAGTCCCTAGAGTTTAGGGCCAACCAGAATAGTCTGTCTGGCAAGTTCCAGGCCACTGAGAAACACTGTCCCAGAAAACAGGGTAGAAGGTACTGAGGTCTAGACTGCACCTGCACATGGATGTTCACCTGTATCCTACACACACACATACATACGCATACACACATACACACACAGTTTCACACATTCACAGTAAAAAAAAGAAGAGGCAGAGATTACCTCTGCATAGTTCATAGATGCCATTTCTCAAACTCTCATGCAGAAGGCCAAAGAGCAGACTACTTGATATACACCCTTATTAATATTTTTTGCTATATGTATGGAAGCACCATCAGGAAATGGAGTTTTTAAGAATGAGAAAATATGCTTTGTTTATAAAACAAGCAGGCCTCCAAAAGATAAAGCCACCATGCATTTAAATCAAAAGTAATTCTCAACCCAGAAGCAAGCTGTGTTCGAAAACTAAACTTCAGGTCAGAATACTGCTTATGAAAAACAAAAGTGTTTTTAAAATGCACCTTGAATATGTTAGTCCCTTAATATTTAATTTTGAAGAGTTAGTGTAATTTAGTGGCTTACAAATTAAAATAATAAATAATATGTAGTTAGAGTGCTGGTATAGGTTTTCCAAAGAAATAGTTTCAAAAAGATATACATATGTATGTGTTTGTGTCTGTTTGTGTTTGTGATATGTGGTATAGACATAGATTATACAAACATAGATATTATATTTACAATCTGGATATATACATGATATATAGGCATCATCATTTACATAAAAATTGCACATGAAGAGAAGCAGAAAGAACTGGTTCATCTAATTATGGAAGCTGATAAGCTCAAGACCTACAGCAGCAAGCTGTCAGCCTACTACTAATAGTGTGAGTTTCAGTGAAATATGAGTTTGAGTTCAAAGGCAGATGAACTATGCCCCTGCTCAAGAACAATCAAACTGATGGAATAAACTCTTTCTGACTCATTTTTTTATTCTATCCCCACCTCTAACAAACTGTATGGCCCATATTCAGTAGAAAAGGCAACTGTCTTTCCTCATTTGCCACATTAAAACTTAACTCCATTTCCAAAAACAAAACACATTCAAAGACAGCACAAGAATTATATTTGAACAAATAGCTGGGCACTCCAAGACACTCCAAATTGTGTCAAGCTGATACATAAAATTAACTGTTACAATTTGTAAGATTAAAAATAACAACTTGCAGTTCAGAGGACCAAACATACAACTCTCAAATACCAGAGTCAGTAATAACAGCATTTTAATATTTGTTTTTACATTCACGGGCTTCAGGCTATGTTTGTGCTTTAGTTCTGGAAGAAGAGCAGGCACACCCTACACTCAAGTCCTCACTTATTCATATTAGGATCAGGCCTTGAGTTTTGAACAACTGTAATATTATCAGCAAGCATGGGACAATTTGATTGGAAGGGCATAAAGTTTTTCAGATACCACTGCATTATTTGTGATTATGTTTTCCCAAAACAGCATCATGAAAGAGATAAGCATGCATTCTATGAGTCAAGAATATGTTAACTTGGTGGTTCTAGCTCAGGACTGTTCAGTGATTGCCATCAAGATTTCAGCTCAGGGATCTGGAAGATGGCTCAGTAAGTGAAGTGCCTGCTGAGCAAGCTTGAGAACATGAGTTTGGATCTGCAGCAGCTACATTTAAAAAAAAAGCTGGGCATGGTTGCATGCATCTTTAACTTTAGCTCTGGGTGTAGAGACAGGTGAATACATACAGCTCTCTGGCTAATGAGGGTAGTTATTCAGTAAGTGCTAAGTTCATTCCGAAGCTTTATTTCAAAAAGGTAATATAAAAAGTGAAAGTGGGTGATACCTGACATCTACTCTGGCCTCCACACTCATGCACACATGAATACAAATGCACACATGAAGAGAGAGAGAGAGAGAGAGAGAGAGAGGAGAGAGAGACAGAGACAGAGAGAGGAGAGAGATAGAGGAGAGAGGAGAGAGAGGCGAGAGGGGGAGAGGAGAGAGAGGAGAGACAGAGAGAGGGAGAGACAGAGAGAGAGGGGAGAGAGAGGAGAGAGAGAGGAGAGAGAAGAGAGAGAGGGAGAGGAGAGAGAGGAGAGAGAGACAGAGAGACAGAGACAGAGAGAGGAGAGAGATAGAGGAGAGAGGAGAGAGAGGAGAGAGGGGGAGAGGAGAGAGAGGAGAGACAGAGAGAGGGAGAGACAGAGAGAGAGGAGAGAGAGAGGAGAGAGAGAAGAGAGAGAGGGAGAGGAGAGAGGAGAGAGAGACAGAGAGACAGAGACAGAGAGAGGAGAGAGATAGAGGAGAGAGGAGAGAGAGGAGAGAGGGGGAGAGGAGAGAGAGGAGAGACAGAGAGAGGGAGAGACAGAGAGAGANATGAATACAATTTGTGTGTTGTTATTTCTGGGTATAAGCTAGCCCTGCAGGAGCGGGGCTGGATGAAAAGCAGGGCCTGCTCTAGCCTCATCACTTCACTTGATAGTAAAATGCTTTAGACTAAACAATTTATAAGTAGCAAAATTGTCTTATTCTTAGTTATGGAGGCTGGGAAATCTAAAGTTAAGGACAAGAAGACTTAATTTCTTTTGAGAATTTGTTTGATGGCTCATAGAAACCACCTATTGTTATGTCCTCTCGGTGGAAATGGACAAAGATCTAAGTCAGAGCTTTTTTTTTTATAAGGGTGATAATTCCATTATTTCAGCAAGGCAAGTGTGGTGGCTCACACCTTTAATCCCAGGATTCAAGGAGACAAAGTAGGTGAGTCTCTGTGAGTTGGAGGCCAGTCTGGTCTATATAGTGAGTTCCTGGCCAGCTTGGATTATACAGTGAAACCCCACCATTTAAAAAAGCTCATGACTTTATAGCCTAGGTATGTATGCTTCAAAGATACAATTCTTTTTGAAAATTATTTATTTTTAATTTTTATTTATTTATTCTTAATTTTTTTTAACTTTCCAAGCACAGTTTTCCCTCCCAAACTGCTCTTAGCATTCTTATCTTCAAGTTCCCACAGAACGTCCTGCTGAGCTCTCAACAATCAGTGGCTTTTCTAGCCCAAAGTTTCAAAGTCCTACACTCTTCCCATAAACACAGTCAGGTCTGTCACAGCAATAGCCCACAATTCTGGTATCAACTTCTGTTTTAGTTAGGATTTGAATTGCTGTAAAGAGACACCATGACCACTGTTGCTCTTATAAAGGAAAATATTTAATTGGGTGGCTTACAGTTTCAGAGGTTTAATACTTTATCATCATGCTGCTACATGGTGTTGTTCAGGCAGACATGGTGCTGGATAAGGAGTTGAGATCCTATATCTTGACCTGCAGGTAGCGGGAAGTGGTCTGAAATACCATGTGTGGGTTGAGTTTATATAAGACCACAAAGCCCGCCTTCACAGTGACACACTTTTTCCAAAAGACCACACCTACTCCAATAAAGCCACACCTCCCAGAGGCACCATAAGGGTTTATATTTTTTAATCATACAGCTCTTGCACTTGTTTGGCTAGGGTTACCCCCAAGAAATTTTATATCATTTGAGCCTATCCTGAAAGATTTTATTTCTGTGATTTCTTTCTTAGTCTGTTTGTCATTTGAATATAGGAAGGCTACTCTTTGTATGAGTTAATTTCATATCCTCATACTTTGCTGTAAGTATTTATCAACTGTACATTTAGTGTTTTGATTATTATATGCCAAGGTAAATTTCTTTTCGAGTGTAATATATTTGGTGTTCTTTATGCTTCTTGTACCTTAATACACATCTCCTTATTTAGGTTGGGAAAACTTCTCTTAATTGGTTGAAGATATTTTCGGTGCCTTTGACCTGTGTAGAGAAAGGGGAGCAGGCCTGGCCTGCTTTTTGTCCGGCCGGCTCCTGCAC
>LOEQ01007495.1:23486-36165 GCA_001685075.1 Bramus lutescens | reverse complement strand
GGAAGATTCTAACCCACGTCCATCTTGGGCCGGCCGGAGCTTCATGCATCCGCCTCGGAGAGGAGAGTCATGGCGTCTGCCCTGGAGGGGCTTTCTTTCCCCCAGCATTCTGTTCTGTCTACTCCACCCACCTAAGGGCTGGCCTATCAAAAGGGCCAAGGCAGTTTCTTTATTAACCAATGAAAGTAACACATAGACAGATGACCCTCCTACATCAAAGATACAGAGATTATTGGAAACCATCTTAGAGGGAAGTACTTTATGTTTTCCACATAATTTGTACAATGTCCTGGACACTGAGTTTTCAATTTTTAGTTACAAAGAGTCCATGAGTTCAGCTCATATAAAATATTGTGCAATTTAATTCCTATTCAAACATCTATAGGAATAAATAGACAGCAATTTAATTATTTTTAAATGGCAGGTGACAGAATGTTTGTTATAAAGTGCTCAATATATTGAATTTTCTTATTTTTCTTGTGGTATGATTCAATTAATATCAAAATCAACTGTCAAAAAAGTGTTATTATAGAGCATGGTGTTCTATGCTTGAAATCTCAACATTTGAGAGAACTAAAGCCAAAAGATCAGAAGTTCAAACCTGATCTCAACTATGTAACAATGAGTTTTCTCATTGACACCTCCCCTCAGAGAAAGGGTATTCTCTCTATATATAAATCTATTTTCTTCAATTTTCAATATATTACTTCATATTTATATCTACTAATGGTCATCTAGCTAAAGCCTAAGGGTAGTGAAAGAGCAATTTGAAACAAATTCTGTTCATTTAATGCTGATATAGTAGATGATTTAATATTGGGATTCCAGGTTAAATCGTTATGTTAGAATTGTACTCTAGAAATTTCTAGTCATCATATACAAATAGTCATTGAAAAGTGAAATATACATTAGCACTTTTTTATTGTTTTTATTAAGCTATACCTTTTTCTTCACTCTCCTTCCTGCCCTCTTCCCTTCTACCCTCTTCCAGAACCCCCATGCCACATTAGCACTTTTACAAGGACAGGAAGTAGTGAGGAGAAAGATGTTTAGATGGTATAAGGTCAAAAGGGTTAAATAACAGTTTCAGTAAAAAAGTTTATAAGATAAAAGATAATTTTCTTTTCTAGAATAAAAATAAATAAAAGGTAAAAACAAAATTAATAAAACTTAAATCCAAGTGACAGGGAGTCAGGTAAGCCACATAAGATTTGTAGGGAATAAAATTTAGTGACAATATGTTTAATGATTAACGTTTATTAAATCAAAAAAAGAAAAGGAAATACATGACCTTAGAATACATTTTAAATTAAGATCTCAGTTAAAACCTAATACTTTCAAATATTTTATTTCTAATGTGATCAGGTTTATTTGCAGGTGTTTTCCCATTGTCTTTTATATTGATTGTTTTGAGCACAGATAAACCAGCCTAGTTAAGTAGAACATGCTAACATCTTTCCGTCTTCAAGAATTAGGAATACGGAAAGGAAGATGTAGTCTCTGCATTTAGGACTGTGTAGTCTAGTAGAGAGAGAAAGACACATAAGAAGTGAACCCAAGATTAAAATGAGTTTGATTTTCATAGTAACAGAAATATATAAATCTTGGTAATTCCATGTTATATTGATTTACACCAAAATCTAGTCCCTTCCACACAAATCTTTCCTTCACCCTCATCAACAACAAGCCTTGTCTTTACCTTCTATGTATTTGCTATATAACTTTTGAGGATGTGTTTCCTGCCACAGGACCCTGCTGACTGTAACCATTACGCCTGGGTAGGCCTTTGGCTATATACACTAAGCTGTCACTTCTACCTTTCACTTATTTGAGTTTTTCTCACCACATTCATACAAAATTCTCATCCCTCACTGGCCTTAGCATGGGAAGACACATGGATCCATCTCAATTCACTCAGTTTCTGTGATATCTCAATATTACAGCAACCTTGTGAAGAGGAAAGTCCCACACAAACTCTTTTTCTCTATAGTCTTTTAGGGAAGAGTTTACTTTCAAGTTTCTCCAGACAAAGATTCACAGGATTCTTCTTGGTGACCTTGCTCATCACCTTGGGTATCTGCCAGCCTTGACCCACCCTCTCGTATTCCCTCTCACACCTTAATTACTGACCTACCCTTTACATGTAAGTGTGCTAGAATCCCATCAGTGGTCAGTGCACCCAGTCCTCTACAGGAGAGAGACAACCTATATTGCTTTAAAAAGATAGCCACACTCCTATGTCTAATTACCCATCTGATCCTCGATTACCCTACCTATTCTACCCTTACGGTTATATCCATCAGCTAATGAAACTACTAAGAATAGGACCATCAATTGCTCTTGTTTTCAAAGTGATTGGAAACTTATTGCTCAAGAGGCTCTGTATCCAATGCTTCCTCATCCTTCTGGCCAATAGGCTCTTATTCCAAACCAGATCTTCCAAAAACCTAGTGCGTGATATGATGACTATTGCCCACATAGTCAGGAGACCTGCAATGGTCTTAGTTTTCTTTCTGGCTGCACAGCTGAACTTGGGCTATTTCTGCCTCAGCATGCTGCTTGTTTTGAGTGATAGCTCCCCGCAGTAATTGTACCCTTTTGAGTTCTTAGAATCTTCCCCCAAGGACAAGTTCTCTCCTCTAATCCATCGATTTGGTTCCAACATGGCTTTAGTGTCCCTATTTCATTTGTAAGACTTTAATCTTTACAGAAGCTAACTTTCTGTTGCCAGTTTTCTGTTTCTGAACCTAGAGGTCAACAGCTTTATGTCAATTGAGAACAAACGTCCTTTTTTATCCTCAGGGGTCATATTCCAAGTCATACAATGGTTACCTAAAACTTCAGACAACATTAAATCACACATATACTGTGGTAGTTTGAAAGAAACTGGCTCCAAAAGAGAGTAGCACTGTTAGGTGGTGTGGCCTTGTTGGAGGAAGTGTGTCACTGTGGGGTTGGGCTTTAAGATCTCTTTTGCTCAAGCTTCCCTCAGTGTGACAGTCAGTCTACTTCCTGTTGCCTGCAAGCCAACATGTAGCCAGTACCCTATCTGCCTGTGTATACCTCCACACTCCCTGACATAATGATAATGAACTGAACCTCTGAAATTGTTAATGAGGAATCCCTCACTAACAATTAAATAGCTTCTTTATAAGAGCTGCATGGTCATAGTGTCTCTTCACAGCAATAGATAAACCTAACTAAGACATATATTTTTCTTTGTACATATACACACAAATTTAACACCTTTTCTACCTTAACTAGAATGCACCACAAGCAGACTCTTTGTGTTCAGAGGTGTAACTGCAAAACTAAAAGTTTCTTTTTTTCATTTCCAGTTTTACAGACAGAAATGTTGTTTTCACAATTGATCTTCATAACCTCAGCATACAGATTTTTTTCTCACTCTCTCCTTATTTAATCATGAGTGTTTACCTTCTCATTTAAAAAATAAAGTACTTTATAGCACATATATGTGTGTGTCCTTGTGGCAATGCACATTATTAAGCATGCCAACTGTTTTATTAAAAGCATTGTGGTACTACAACACTTAACCTCATGATAAAGACACCTACTAAGCACCAATGGAAAAGCAGTACAGGTGCCAGATAAGTCATAACAAAAAGGGAAAAAGTAGGATGATGGGAAATTTAATTACACTATTCACAATAATACACAATGTCACAATGTGGATAAACTTACAAAATTTGCATAAAATTTCCATTTGTGAACTATAGTTGACCACAATTAATCCAAACAGTTAAAATCAAAAGTATGTATAATTGAGGAACACTATGTCTGCACCATTTCTGCCCTGAAAAAACACCTGTACCCCTTTTGGCCTGAGTCATCTCTGTCTGGTGTTGTCCTTCTATATAACATTAACAATATGACTTTGTAATTTTATAAAAGAGTGTCAAAAATTGATCTCTAATGGATATATATGTATATATATGTATATATATGTGTATATATATGTATATATATATATATATCAATTCTAGATTCCAGAGTTGTTATATAGATAAAACCTGTAGAGAAGGTAAAACTTGTAAATAATGGTTAGTTAATGGTTTATCAACAAATGTTAATAACAATAGGCATAGACACTCAAGGAAGAGCTAAGACAGTTCATTAAAACACATGGAATATTCCACTTCATATCTGGAACTAGCCTCAGGGATAATGTTACAGAGAGGCTGTCAGCATTATGGGGATATCTAAGGGAAAAGGCGTGGGCATCAGTGGTTACCACTAGCTTAGTGTCAACCCGTGCTTCCTCTGTAAAATGGGAAGAATGACAATGGACTAGATGAAATCATATTTGTAAAACTAACTGAATCTGGACAACCACTTCAGATGGCCCAACTAAGCAGTCTCTTGTATGTTCAACTTCTAAATCCTAATATGGATAGGAATGGACCTGAGGTAAGCATGGGCTGGGAACAAAACACCACTTTCCTTTCTAAGATCCCATTCCAATGGTCCCATTCCTGGGTTCTTACAAGTCAAAAACATGTGCTTACTTGTTAGCATTTGAATTTGAGAAGAAGCTAGAGTTAATGGTAACTCTAGCAACACTAAGCAAAGGAAGTTTTTGTTTTAATAATCTGCTATTTTAGTCCAGTATAGGTAATTGAGTCAATGACTCTCATTTATCAGACTCCTTAAAAACATCTTATGGGTTATTTTCAAGCAGAAAAGAAAATTCTATATTGAAAAATAAGTCATTCTTCTACTTAAAGAGCAAAGGCCTAGAGTACAGTTAGGGAAGGTTAAAACTGTGAAAGGGCTCTTATTGTTTGAACAGCCATTCCAATTAAAAAGCACCCTGGGATCCGTAGGCCACAGCCTCAGCAGAATGTGAGCATAAAGAGATCTGCTTGGAGCGCCTGGAGAGTCATTTTGGCCAGAGCCCTCCTAGCGCCAGCTGATCAATAGGCATCCCTCACCTGTGTGGGAATACAGCAGGAATCATGGACACTAACGAAGTGCGATGCTTTACCAAGACCACATTAACCCAAACTCAGTTGCTACAGTCCCAGCTCCTGGGAATCCGCCCTCCTGAGGTCACACAGGCTACAGGCAGTCTGACAGAGAGGTTTGAAATTGCTTCAGCCACAGTCTGGAGGAGCACCTCAGAAACACGCCGGCCCTGTCCTTTGTTCTGCTCCTCAGAAGTCCTTTATGTGGCTCGGTGGGTCATCAGGCACATTTCATGCCCAGGTATAAACAAAAGGAGCAGATGTATGAGGGCTTGGTAGACTTACAAAGGGCCCAGCTTTACATCAAAGCTTAGGCCTGAGGTAAAAGACTAAATCAAAGGCTTTAAAGTAAAGCTAATATGTGAAACTTTGATTTAATACAAGTGCAAAATTGAAGGAAAAAAAGAAAAGAAGCTACTGAAAAAATCAGAAGGGAAACGCAAGGAAGACAGGTGAGAAATAATGAAGAGCCAGTGACATTCACACACAGTGACTATGGCTATGGCATGACTCAGTAGGCCCTCATGTTGAGCAGAGACTAGATTTTGCATCTTCTTAACACACAAAAGGATAGAGTTTCCTCCCTGCATACTCTACTCCATGTCTTTCCCCTCCTCACATTGCTCATAATTTCTAAAATAGATCCTGAATCATGCCCTAGCCTGTGGTTTTTAAATAGTTTGCTGAGGTTTAAGGTACTCAAATACCACCCAACATAAAATCACCAAAGCCAAATAAGGCTTTAATGGAAACAGGAGGTAGGACTGTAGTTCTCTCATAGTTGATTTTAAAGGACTTGCCAAACTCATCTATTTCTTACCCTTAGATGCAGGCCCCTGAATGCCCTTGGTGGCTAGGATAATATTTAGATCATTAAGTTGTGGCAGCTCCCTCACACACGCTTTTCTTTCCTTTCCCTTATTTCTTCCCTTAACTCAAGTAACCACCAGATCATGCTCTTTGCTCAAGATGAATATGGAGCAGGAGAACAGCCTAAATCTCCCTGTTATTTACCATACCCTAATCTTTGAAGTTGCTTAAAGGGATTTAGAAAGAGACTCTTTCAAGCAATGACACTGTAGTAGGCAGAAACATAAGGGAAAAGATGTCCCCTGGAGATGAGTTAACAGAGTTCTCAAAACCCACAGAACTAATAGTATCTGTGTATTTTTAAAGTATAATTATTAGATTGCCTCACACAGTAAGGGTTGGGTAGTCCCTGTGATCATCCGTATGATGGGAAAGCTGCTCAGCTCATGAAGATGAATACCTGAGCAATCCCAATATGGAACTGAAAAGATTGCTGGAGAGGCACTGGCATCATTTCTATGTTGGAAAGTCAGGAAGGCTGATGTCAGTGGCGAGTACCAACAGCAGCATGACAGACATGCTTCCTAGAGAAGGGAAAGCAAATAGTCAGCATTGTTTTTGTCCTAGAACTTCTTTATATCGGGGACACTCTTTAGAAAACGTCACCCACTCTGACAATAGGTGTGACTTCCAGGTGCCTCTAGGTCTTATCAGATTGGCAATCAGGATGAATAATGGCAAGCTATGTGGGGAAAAACGGCTAAGGACCCAGGAGTTCACTTCTTTCCACCTGTGCGACCTCACTGAACTAGGACAGACTGGACAGTTCTCCTTCTTTATCTGAAAGTGACCACCTACCCTCCTCCCTTCTGCAGCAGATCCCTTCAGCAGTCTATTCCTTCAGATCCTCTCTGAACTCTGAGACTGAGGGCTGAAGGAAGAAACAAGGGAAGTTAAGTGATGGATGTGCATCTTTCTGATATTTAGCATGCTATATCCGTGTCCAAAGACACACAACACAGCACACTGCCCATTTGACTCCTTGTAAGGAATATGGGAAAAGGTAAATATTCTAGATACTATCTCACTCCTGTTCTTACTCAAATAACTGCATTATATTATTACAAAAAATGTATTTTTCATAAATGCTCCTTCTGCAAATTCTAGTACTCCCAATATCCACTCACTACATCCTCACCATGAGTGAGGAAGAGTATGTTCTTTGGACTCCCTTAGAACCCAAGAACTGAGCCCAAAGTGGCAAATCTCTATCTTTTCCATGTATGTTTGTGCATTTGTGTGCACACCTGTGTGTTAAGTAAATTAGAATCATAGAATTCCAATTTGGATATTCTTCTTCCTGCTGTCTCTATTTCCACACAACAGAAAGCAAGGCCATGGAAGCACTAACCATTACTGCAAAACCCTCCCATGACCTAGAAAAATGGGCTGAGTACCTTGCATTAACAAGAAAGTAGGTCAGGTTGATGGGGGAAAGGAATCTAGTTCCCATCCCAAAGTTGCTCTTCTGATTCACTATCTCCATCACACCCTAGCTTCAGTTCTGTCTCTGAGATGAGGAAAGCAGGGAGCCCAGTGACCAAAGGAATTCAACCCCCACTTTCCGTGTGCTCAGAACTCCACTAAAGAAGCTGAAAGCCCCTGAAGGAATGGGTTCCTCCAGGTTCTTTGGAACTTCACTTTTCCCTGAACAATAAATTCCTGATAGGTAGGGTGTCCCTATTCCATGATTGTCTAAAACACACAAACGTCTTCAAAGTCTCATAACCTTCACTAAAACCTTTAGAAAATAGGATCTTTTGATTTGGGAGGGGCAGTTGGATAACTTAGTCTGTTTCAGGGTATCACATAAAAAGTCCAAAGCAATGAGATGTATTTTCAACCTTAAATTAATCTACTATTAAGTTCAAAATGTATAATGCTATGGTGGCCCACATGATTGGTTACATAGGAAAGAAACTTGTAAAGAATAGAATTCAAGCTGCTAGGTAATTTTATACCAATACTTTCAAAGAGCTAAAACTAAAAGAAAAGAAATGAAGGAAACTCTACCTCAAATACATTCCCACAGCATCTCCCAAGCTTCTACTTTAATTGCAAAGACTGCTGGGAGAACAGTCAATTTCAGACTTTCTCAACCAAAAACCATTTTAAGCCAAAGTGAAGTTAAGTCAAGGACAGGGGAAAGAGTAAAGAAAATGTTTCTTCTAATAGCAATAGTCATGTTGAGGACACACTTTCAAAAGCAATTCCCACTTACATGAACCAAAAGACCACACACAACATAAAAAGGCTGACCTTTGAAGGGCTATCGGTGAAATCTTTTCTCATGTGTATTCCTGTTTGCAGATGAGCACACACACACCATGCTTATAAAGAGAGGAGACAACGATTAGCAGAACTTTACTCAGTAACATGAAATATATATAATAAGTTTAAAAAATAGTCTGCAGTGAAAATAAGCATAAGATTAACCATTAAATGAGATAAGCTTACAGGAAGAAAAGGGCATAATGAAAACCTGTTCATCTGCCTAAATCAATTTCAGTACTGGGAATAGTGCCAGTCATCCCAGAAAGAAAAACATAAACAATTATATTTCTCAATCTACAGAAAGTAAAACACACAGGAAATCAAAAGTAATTTTCATATGAATCTGTGAACTAGTAAATAGCACCCTTCATGACAGCCTCATGGTAAATGTAGCCATGCATCTCAGAGGAGTGTTTCTTTAACACCCCCAATGCAGTCAAGTGGTGTAATGCCAAAGTGTAATTCAGCAAGAACATTTCTGCATGAAAGACTGGGGATGAAATGAGGGTCCCAGCCCTGTGCCTACCTGATATGAATATAATTGATCTTTTGGAATAGATAAAAAAAATCTGCATATATTCATTCAGCCAAAAAGTCTCTAAGTATTGAGCAGCATAGAACATCAGATAATAGTTGCTTTTTTTCCCAAAGTACTAGGCTGCCATTATTATAGGTTGTAGACTAAGTACCCTCTCTGATCTAATAAGATGGAGGTAGGTCATTATTTACTCATGAATCACAGAAGCCTAAGGACAGCTTGACTCAAAGGCAATGCCACATCATCAGGGACATGGCCTGAGGAGAGAATAGGTACCCTTCTTTAAACAGTGCTGCTTAAGAATACCTTTCCTTCCAGCGGACATACAGCGATTCCTGATTGCATTTTGACTTATGTGAGAATAAAATTGAAGCTACCGTTTTCATTTGAAAACCAGAAAAGATCAAAATCTGCTTAGAGACACAAAAAAAGCTTTAAAGGGAAACAATCTACAAAAAACCCAAAAGATGGTGTTTTATGTGGAAATGGATGGTGAGCATCAGAATTATAATGTCCATCCCTCACCGCAGCAAGTTTCCCCTGAAATCCTGCTTACACGGAGCATCGTTTTGCATCCATTTCTTTAAGAAGCCTTCTCTAAACCCAAACGTCTTCTTACCGATCCAAACAGCCATAGTGGCATTTCATATTTATTTTAATAAATAAAACTTGCCTAAAGATCAGAGAGTAAAACAGCCCCACTGGTCAGCCTTACAGACCAGACAGTGGTAACACGCAACTTTAATTCCAATAGCCTCACTCATTTGCTATAGAAACCGGGCTATGCATGCCTTTAATCCCAGTGGTGCACACCTTTAATCCAAGCCCTGGAGAGGACTATAAATCGGAAGGAAACAGCCCTCAGACACAGTCTCGTTCTGAGTTTTCTTAGAGCGACATCACCATTTTCGAACTGAGGTCAAGGTAAGAGCCAGGGGCTGGCTGCTGTGCTTTTCTGGTCTTCAGGTGGAAGGAACCCCAATTTCTCTCTCTGAGTTTTTATTAATCGTGCTTCAAACAGTTCCTACAAGGTCACTGTCAGTGTGGGTTACCTTGTGCACTGCCCACTTCTGTACCAGTTAGGCGACTGTCAGCTTTAACAGGCAAGAAATCTAATAGATATGAAACAACAGTTTCTTTTCCTCACATATGGTAACCTTGCAGGAAACATCAGGAATTAAAGACTTCAGGAAGGCAGAGATGCCTCTGCAGCTTTGAATGCTTGCCTTGTTGTCAGCAGGTGGCTGCTAACACTTCAGAAAGACACGTAAAAGAACGAGAGGAAAAGAGAGTGATAGACAGACAAAGACAGGGGCATTAAGAACATCATCAGTGTTAGTTTCCTTTACCAGGACAACAAAAGTGCCCTCGGGAATCTTCTCAGAAAATGTATTGGTCTTGTGTCTCATTGGGCAGAATTGAGTCACATGGCCAGGCCTCACTTCCAAAAGTGCTGGGAAAGAAAGGAGCAGCGTGGTAATGAACGGTTTTGTCTCTATCTTGAATTTATGTTCATTGGGTCTGGACACGCTATAGAGTAAGGAAAAAGGTGATGGGTTTGGTTGCAAATGGCTTATCAAGACCTTTATCTTGAATTCGACATAAGCTTCTTTAAAATAGAAATAATGCCTGCTCCGTTGGTTTGGTCTCATGAGTTTACCCCAACTCTCAGTTCTAAGCAAGTAATGAGTAAAGAAGTAAATAAAGAAGGAATGAGCAAAAAGACACTAATGAGCAATAACTTTTAAGATGTCCATAACCATACTTCTTATATGATGACATAAGAATTAATAATTATGCACATTATGAACACATTGTGTTCAAAGATAGATCCCACTTTAGGCATTCAGTAAATGCTGCTGATGTTGCTGAAGCTGATTATGATGATTATGATGGTGATGATAATGATGATGAAGATAATGATGCTGCCACTGGTGGTGATGATGATGAAATTCCTTACAACACTGTAGAAAAATCATACCAATATCAAATTGTGGCAAATATGTTTAAAAGTAATTTTTTCCTATTCATAGCTGTACTTTATATTTCTGACCAAATCATGAGGACTTAACCATAAGTAAGACATGCTAAAGGACACTTTCTGGGCTGGGGAGATTGCCCAGGGGTTAAGAACCTGCTCTTGAGCGCTTGCAGAGGACTCAGGTTAGATTCCCAACACCCGCTTCGCGTGGCTCACAACCACCTGTAGCTCCAATTCCAAGGGAATCGACATCTTTTTCTGGCTTCTATAGACAACCTCACTCACAGTTGCATACTGAACCCATAGTTGGGTAGTACACAGTTAAAAACAAAATACGTTTTTAAAGAATTTAAGTGCTGAGTTTTTAGGATTATTTTTCTGAATCCAAAGAACAGTATGATGGGTAAGACTTGGGCAATCAGGCCTTGAAAACTTAACAGTCTAAATATAGTGCTCAGGGAAAACTCCAAGCAGAATTACCATTTGTCTTTGAAAAGGGGGGGGGTGAACAGGATAACGATGAGACACATAATTTGCAGAAGCAATCAATGAAATGCAAGCTCTATATTGGATTTACACAGGAGCTTTCACAGAAGTTAAAGGAATTTTCTTTATGGATTTAATTAAAATGCAGCGTAAGAGACCTTTCCAATCTTACTGTGCTGCAACTGTATTAAGACACATCAAAATATTTACATTTAAATATTTTATAATGCTACAGTTTAAAATATTAATGATGCCAGAAGTAATCGGTGACATTTGTACAGCCTTTTCTGCAGTCAGCTTGCAAGGAAGCAGGAGCCTCATCATGTTATTCCTAGTCAGCTATTTGAAATGCAACATCACAAACATGCCAGCTTGCCCATTTCTACAGTTCTAATGAAAACTCCTCTAAGAACTGAACTTCTCAGAATTTGCTCTTATTCTGTCCTGTACAGCAACATAGAAGAAAAACAGAACTGTTCTCATATCATTAAGAGCCACTTCTGAGTCTAAATATGTTCCTTTTCATAGAGGTATAGTTATTGAATGGTTTCATTTTAAAAGTGTGGGAAAGGCAGGTGTAAATCATAACACATGGGTAAGTCAATAGTCCATGTTATTGGCATGCTCTACAATGGAGAGATCTTTACAGAGACCTCAGTACCATTTGCGGAAAATAGCAATGCAAACGTATTGCATTTATGCATAATATAGCATTTGTAGCCATTAGATTTGTTTCCTAGCATTTATCTTTTGAAAACAACTTGAAAATGTTCTCACTCCATGATAATAGCTACAACTGTTCAACTACTGTAATTTTTTGTCACTTGTCAAAAAAGGTCAGGATGATGTAACTCGCGTTCTCTTTATTTTTTATATTTTATTTTCTTTTATTACTTTAACAATAATACCAATCAAAATTCCCACTTCCTCCCCTCCTCCCACTCCCCCCACACACCCTCCCTTCCACCCCCCTCCAGTCCTAAAAGAGGGCAAGGCACCCTGCCCTGTGGGAAGTCCAAGGCCAATCCCATTACATCCAGGCTGAGCAAGGTGTGCATCCAAAGAGAATAGGATCCCAAAGTCAGTACATGCAGTAGAGACAAATCCCAGTGCCACTGTCAATGGCCCCTCAGTCTGCCCCAAATATCAACCACATTCAGAGGGACCAGTTTGATCCCATGCTCGTTCATTACCAGTCCAGCTGGAGTTAGTGAGCTCCCATTAGCTCAGGCACACTGTTTCAGTGGGTGAACCCCTCGTGGTCCTGACTTCCTTGCTCATATTCTTTACACCTGTCAGAATGGCTAATATCAAAGACACCAATGATAGCTTATGCTGGAGAGGATGTGGAATAAGGGAGACACTCATCCATTTCTGGCGGGAATGCAAACTTGTGCAACCACTTTGGAAATCAGTGCGGCAGTTTCTCACAAAATTGGGAGTCAACCTACCTCAGGATCTAGCAATACCACTCTTTGGAATATACTCAAAAGATGCCCAATCATACTACAAAAGCATGTGTTCAACTATGTTCATAGCAGCATT
>LOEQ01007494.1:48429-61744 GCA_001685075.1 Bramus lutescens | reverse complement strand
CTGGTATCTCAGCGGCTATTGGCTGAAGGAGCGGAAGGAGCTCCCGCAACATGGCTCAGCACTTTTTAACTTTTATCAGTTGTCCAAGAAAACAAACAATCCTCAAAGAATATAAAACATTTGCTCACAACAAAATCCGTGTAAGAATGTTCAGAGAAGCACAATTCAACCCCCAAAGCACAAGGAACAATGCCCATCAACCGATGCATGGATAAAACAAAACGTGTTTTCATGCAATGGGATGTCATACAGCCATTAAATGAACAAAATGCTGATTCAAACTACAATATAGCTGAACCTGAAAGCATTGTGCAAAGTTAAAGAAGATAGACATAAAAGATCATGTACTCTGGGATTCTATTTATATGAAATTTTTAGTGTAACCAAATCTTTTGTGATGGATTAGCGAGTTCTGGGGACTGGGGGAGAGGATAATGGGGTGAGTGTGGATAGTCACAGAATTCGTTGGAGACTCATGGAATTTCTCTAAAAGTGCTTATCTCTGGCACCTGCTCAGTCTCATGAATGTGCTAAGCGTTGCTGCCCAACACACATTTTCCTCTTTATTATCATCTTTTATTGAGTCTCTGCAGTTCCAGCCTGCCTGGAATGCCCCCAAAGTAGTCTCATCTCTAACTCACAGCATTCCTCCTGCCTCAACCTCCAAAGTGTTGGGATTACAGACATGAGCTGCCACACCCAGAAAAGAGGGAATTCTATTTGGAGGTTTTACAAGGCTATATACTATGTGATAACATTTATATAATGTTTTGGAAAAGAAAATTTCTTTATTATTAATTACTTATTAATTAATTAATTAAATTTTAAGTTGCTTGTAAGTTAATGTTATTAAATTCAGGAATGAAATCCCAGAGGCAGAGAGTTATCAGAGAGGGTCCATGAAAGGGGACAAAAAGAGGCTATATGGGGACAAGTTCCATAAGTCTTTGTTGGTGGTGACTATAGTAACCTACCACTGCGTACAATATGCTTCAATTTTCCTATATGCGACATAATTACAGAACAAAGGAGGAAAGGAAGGTGAAGACAGTGTGGGAAGGAAGAATGGGAAGAGGAGAGGAAGAAGACAGGAGGTGAGAGACACACACAGGCGAGCACAGGAGGGACAGCCTGAGAGAGAGAATGTGGGAGAGATTCTATTTGCATCCGCACACTGGGGATAAGATAAGCACAGTAAGAAAGCCAGTCTCAGATAGACAGTTCCATATGTGTATCCTCATGAAACAATGATGCCTAGAGACACAATGTATGCATACTGTGAAAATAGAACCGAAACTATCTGGGGAAAGAAAAATAACTAATAGCAATGGGAGGCTCTGCACCCATTCAGGTTTCTCATTTGGGGCCAATGTTTTAAAATCTTCGGAGACAGAATTTATCTATCTCATAAGCACATGTGTGTATAGGCTAAGGGTTTGAAGTACAGTGTCTTCCTTAATCACTCTTCACCTTGTTGAATAAACAAGTTTATTTGGATATTTAGTCAAGATACATCACTGACCTAAACGTTTCAATAGGATTATTTTCAAAACAACTTGAAAGCCATCTGTGGACCCAGATCATGCTCACCTCCCAGTCCTTCCATGGACACCCCCTACCCTGTACCCTTTCCCCAAAAGTCCATTTTGTGTTGGCCATATATTCACTGGAATTTGGCCAAATTCCTAGTGGCCAGCCCCTCTAAGGACACTGAGTCTTTCTGCCCGCATCAAAGCCAGAAACCATCAACCGAGGAGAGACCTGCGGTGGCATGAGACAGCTCTCGGGCACCCACATCCTTGTCTACCACCTTCACCTCAGTGCTGTGGGATGCTGAAGGGCAGGACCAACTCTTCCCTCCTGTTTATACGTTGCCACCTGTTTCGTAGGCAGGGGAGGTATGAGGCCAGTTTTCTGGTGATCTTCCCGTCGGCTTCGGAGTCCATAGCATCGTCCGGGATCAGCATTGTGGGCAGGGCCCACAGGAGTCCGCATGTGCTTTGGTGGTAACACAGACCATAGAGATCAACACAGCCCTTGGCTGTATCAAGACTACTGATCCACTCGTGGCCCTAACTGGCGGCATGGATCACAAAGCCTTGACGTGGTCTCATACATGCACTCACTTCAGCTTGGTGCCCTGAGGCAACCAGGTCTGAGCACATAAGGCAGGAGTCAGGCAGCACCATAGACTACATACACCCACACGAATCTCAAGTCAACGTTCCCTGGGGTAGCAACATGGACCGTGGACACTAATAAGACCACGGGTGGTATTTTGGGCTATGGAGTTCCAATCCACACAGTGAATTTTTCCTCATCTCAGGCCTCTGTTGTTGCCCAGAGCCAGGGAGATCCCGCAGCCAGATGACAGGTTTGGAGGTTTGATCTGCCTCTGCATGTGCTCCAGGATGTCATACATCATCCTGCCGAGCCTCCTGGTTGATGCCAGCGTGGGGAATCTCAGCCCTTTCTCACTAGGCACCGCCATCACATCTCCAGCTCTACCTCTCTCCATAGAGCGAGGGTGCTCCGTTTTTCTTCTATCTTTCCCGCCCACCTTATCCTTTGAGACAGGATCCCTCACCAAACTTGTATCTCATCAATTCAGCTAAGCTGGCTGACCAGAGAGCTCCGGGGCATCTCCTCTTGTGCCCATGAAACACTGGGGTTACAGAAGCGAAACATCATGCCTGATTTTTACATGAGTGCCGGCCTGAACTCAAGTCATCAAGTTCATACAGCAACGCTTAACCGACTACGTAGTCACCTCAGATCTATGTTAAGATTTCTTAACCCTGTACTACAGTCCCTTCATCCACAAAGTGCAGGAGGGAAAGCCAAAGGCAAGAATGGGATTAACAATGCCCAGACACTTATTACACAGCAGAGACCAAGATGAAAAGAATTTCGGAGACAGAATAGTTCTAAAATTGTATTTGGTTAGGGTAAAATGGGGAGGAAAGCATCATAGAAATACATCCTACATCATACATACATACAGTGGAGAATATGATAGAATGACATATACACTCTACTTCAGCCAAAGGAGTGGACAAACACAGCTATCTCTAAGAAGCCCAGCTGGAGCTGACAATGGTGTTTTCTTGAGAAACCTTATTCTCCTCACTCATACTGATGATTGGCACTAGGCTCAAGGATTCTGTGAACAGTGACATGCAAAAAAGAAAGAAAGAAAGAGAGAGAGAGAGAGAGAGAGAGAGAGAGAGAGAAAGAAAAAAAACCTGCCCAGTTTCTGTTTCCAGTTGTAAAAGGTTAATAATGTTCAAGTCAGGTAGAACTGAAAGCATTAAGACTAGATAAAGACCAATTAGAGAGAGCACCAGGGAGAGCCACCAGTGCCTCAGAAAGCATCCTTCTGAGATGAAGAGGACCAAGGCCGCACAGAGGAACTTGCCTCAGGATGTCCTGTTGCTTTCTTGTTCCTTTGTGGAAATCGCAGTGAGTGTTCCAAGCCCATCTCAGCTCCCCCTTTCTCCTGGCATGGTAGGTGTCTCTCTGGCCCTCTTTAACACTTCTAGCCACTGATTTTTTTCATGACTACAGTGTCCTAGGGTACTGGATCTGATTCTCTTTATTACAGGCTAATTTTCCCTGTAGCTGAAATGAATATTACCAGGGATCTGAAGATATCAACTACTTATTCTTTATCCCTATCTGCACCCAGGACATTATAGCTTAAATTACATTCTGATGTATTAACCAGATTTACTTGAACCATTGATATGAATAATTTGGTCTCTCTTCTCAGATATTTTTCTCTGGGATTCTTGGTGTGGCTCACCATATGACCTTTGAACCAATTTTGTTATGACAGAACTTCTGAGATAAAGAGAGAGGCTGTTTTTAACCAATTTCTCTAAGCCTTAATTTTACACTAGAAAATGGTGCTTAAATCAGTATCTATGTTTTTTCTGGGTTGCATTTTTAAAGGGCACAGCATTGTGTGTAGTACTATGCATTATCACCCTGACCTCGTCTGTAAACTGTTGTTCACAAAGAGCCGCACTGCAAGGGCATGTGTGGGAAGGGAGCAGGGAATCAACTCCCATATCTGGGCAGCTTCCATGCAGGCTGCAGGAGGACCACGGATGGAGCGAGCTCAATGAAGCACACTATGGGAGAACCGCCAAAGCCTCCCTAAGCAGCACTACCCTGCCCTTGTTCCTTTCTTCCTTCTTATGACAAAAATACCTGGAAGGGCAACTGAGGTTGGCTTGTTTGTTTGTTTGCTTGTTTGTTTGAGTTAGAGTTTGAGTACAATCCAGCAGTGTGGAGAAAGCATGACAGGAGGAGCAAGAGGCAGCTGGTCACATGATGGTCACATTCAGGAAGCAGAGTGGAGCGAATGCTGGGCCTCCACTTGGCTTCTCGCTTTCATTCAGTCTGGGCCCATGCAACGGTGTAGCCGTTCCTCGTCTGTTAACTCAGTCTAGAAACTCCCTCACATAACATCCAGTGGTTTGTCTCCTTAGTGAGTCTAGAGCTCCTTCTATTCAACAACCGTGACTAACCACCGTAGGCCTGCTGATTTGGAAATGGGATCCACACCCAGTATCTGAGGAAGTCAGTAGAGTTGGATATGGAAAGAGGAAGGTAACTCTTCCTTGTGGGGCTCAACCTTCGCATTGGCATTTGTCATTTCTCTGTGAGAAAATGAAGTATTTCTTCAAGCTAAATTATAGCACCCATGTTGGTTTCTATAAAAAAATTTCTGTTTGTGAAATTACTTTAAAAGTACAATCAGTTTTCAGAGTTCTTTGTCCTTCGAGTGTTAATTAATTTGATAGTTCTGTGTTGGTCTGGCCCTGTGAAGCAAAAAGCAGGTGCTTCACTTTGGAGAAGTGACGAGAACTCAGAATGAATGGTACACCGAGACCTCGTCCGTGTCTGACTGAAAACAGGCTGTGTGTCTCAAACCCTCCCAGTGTCTGGGCCACTTCAGTGCTGGCATCAGAGACAACAGGGCCAGGCAAAACAATTGTGCAATTGTTTCCAACACCCTCAAAAGAGGATGTCAGGGTAGCAGGAGCTGCTAACGAAGTTCAGGAGGCAGGTGTGAGGCGTGCAATTACTTTCCCCATTGAGAGCACTTGGGGATTATTCACTGATTTCCATGGAAGGGGCTTTTTTTGTGAGAAAGAAATATTCTATCAGAAAACATCAATTAGTCGTCGTTCAAGATGTCGCAAATTGGAAGGAAAATAACACAAACAAAAGTGACAGCGCCTCCAATCTGAGGAAATTCAGCTCGTTCTCATTAAAATTTTAAATGGTCACTTTACTTCAGTTTCCTAATATGCTTGGTCACCAGGACTAACCAGCTCTTTCTCCAGTGGGGCATTGTTTCTCCTCCAGAGCCATCGGAGTGACAACTTGATTGTCATTGGATTGTCCCCATTCTTCACACCTTTGACTCTATCACAGTTCCCTGATCTCAACACCCTAGTGTACTTTATACTGATCAAAAGCCTACAGTAATGTGGATTTGAGGGACAGGCCTGGGCTCACCCCTCCAGCCCCGCCCCGACTTCAGAAAGAGAATCTTATGTTTCACTGCTGTGGTATGGAGCGTGTTTAGAAAGGGAGAGAGGGGTGATCTTCATGGGGCTCTAGCACTCTGTCTACCCCCTTCCAGCCCAGGGTGGCTGATCTACTTTAGCTTTTTACATTTCAGAAGAATTTAAGTTAAACCCGGTTTGAATTATGACAGTCTATAAAGAGGCACTTTCTTCTATCTACCTGGAATTTCATGATTTCATTTTAGTATAGTGAGTGAGTTAATCCACACTGAGAGAGACAAAGGTTACATAGTCTCTCATCTGGGCATAGCAGCTCTGACTCTTTTGGGTGAGGATATGACCTCCAGTAACCACGGAAGCCAGGAAAGTGGAAAGGGACCATTTGGTGAGGGAATGAAGGAAGCTCTAGAGAGGAGCGTAGGGTAAAGCTCATTATGACAGGGAAATGGGAAACCCTAGGGAGCCACACTAACTGGAGAGGAAGGAAACAGAGCAATGCAGAGGAAGAGGGAGGAAAGAGAGATAAATAACCTTAAGACTGTTTGGAGAAGTCACAGGAAAACATTATTTTATAAGCTTAATTAATATATGATATAATAACATATATGCTTTAAATGGGGTTGTGCTACATGGGATGATAATGTTACCCCTAAGAGCCATAGTGTATCTAAGAAAACTCCAGTGGCAGGAATGGAGAATCGTCCTTCAAGTTGTTGGTCAGGGAGGCCCAAGAGACTTCCGAAACCATATAGAGTATCGCTATTACCTTTGGTGGCCTCCCAGAACTCAAAGAAAAAACTATATTGCTGATGGTACTTTAGACACAGGACTTGAAGGAATGGAGCTGGACCTGACCTGAGGAGAAAGCCACTCTACAGGGAATAGCTTCCACACTATCTGAGGGTTCAACGCAAGTTGCCAAGGGAGGAACATAATCGATAGACAGTCCTACCTTACAGTGAAGTCTATGAACTACAACAACAATCAGCATGGCAGGATATAAATAAGACACTATAGACATCTATACCTTTGGGATATCCAACAGCCATTTAATTTAACTAAGGATTCACTTAGTAGGAGGGAGTTCATACATGTAACCATGAACCAAGCCAGCTACTCATGGTTGGAGGGGTCATAGGCACTAGATGAGAACCATAGATATACACACTGCTACCATTTCCCTAAAACAGTATAATTCTTAACTATATTCTAAATGCTAATCCTTATACCTACAGATAAGTGTAGCTCACATACGACACATAAAACTTAGGGAACATTGTGGAGGACCAGAATGTTGCAACCATGAAACTTTAATAAGAAAGTTGCCTAAATAAGCCCAACACAATGGCAAATACCACCTGACATGCCAGTGTGGTTGGGGAAACTTCTCAAGGCCCCACCTTGAAATGAAGAGCAACAGATAACCAATGGCTACAGAGAAAAGGAGATGCAGTATTCTTCAGGGATGAGCCCCCTGATAGGCTGTCTAATCCAAAGTAGTCAGGTCTAAACACATACATAAGGATAGCACTAAATAGAGTCAGTAGATTATAAGGAGAATAAGGTGGGATAAGAGTCATGAACTTTAAAGGGAGTGAGCAAGGCATAGGAGGAGCTAGAGAAGGGAGGGAGGAGTGGAAGTGATATACGGTACTCACATATGGAATTCTCAAATAATCTCAGAAACTTAAGGGGCATTATATTGTGTTCCTGCAGTGTGGCTAAGGTTAAAATAAAGGCCAAACACACCAAGAATCTGATTTCTATAGTGAAGAAGGCTGCCATCATGAGATGCTTTCTTTCTATTCAAAAGTCTTCTTAGAAGGACCAAGAATTAGTTCTATCGGAGATGGAGAGATGCTCAGTGGTTAAGAGCATTGCCTGCTCTTCCAAAGGTCCTGAGTTCAATTCCCAGCAACCACATGGTGGCTCACAACCATCTGTAATGAGGCCTGGTGCCCTCTTCTGGCCTGCAGGCATACATGCAGATAGAATACTGTATACATAATAAACAAAGAAATATTTTTATTTAAAGAATTAGTTCTATCAAGCCAACAACATTCCTGGCAATTCCTGTGACATTATAGCCAGAAGGCTGGGAGGAGATCATGTAGTAAGCTACACAATCAGTATCTTTGTAGAGAATTCTGGCCTGTATTCACATGAAGGCAATAAAATGGATGCTTGAACTTCCTTGAACCAATGAAGGGTAGTTTGTAGAACAGCCTCCATATGGATTGGGTTCTTCCATGTTATAGATCCCTCAGGAAGCTATATAGTTAGCAGAATGGCTTATTTGCCCCACGCTATATGTTACAAAGACACAGAAGTGGAAAGTGATAGTTAACACTATTCAGCCCCGAGGCCCTCTTCAGGATTCAGACTGGATGCTACAGCAAGCAAAAGGAACTTTTTTCTTAGGGTATCTGAGGACGAACTCTCACATTCTCACTCTCTGCTTTTCCGAATCAGTCTCTTTATTGTTTTGCTTCTATTCTAATTATCCTGCCCTAATTTTAATTCCTCCTAGCATCTTTTTTTTCAAGCCTCCAAACTTCCTCTCCATACAGGAGACTTGGAGTGCTAATAAAAAAAATTGCAAGAGTTATCCCTCATTGATCAAAAGCATATTCCTAGGGTAAGCAAATAAGGAGCCGAGACATTTACCATGGCAACACAAGGGTTTCAAGGTTTCAGGAGTAAGACTGTGACCAGACAGGGGGTGCACAATGCCCAATGACAAACTTTGAGACATAAGTCTATTGTTAGCAGATTTGGCAAGTGAAGAATTGGCATGCTTTTCTTAGGGTGCTTTGTGTAGCAACCTGGTTAAACACCTGTGACTCTGATATTGTGCATAGTTGTAAGGTTTTAAAGTTATGATCTATTTACAGAAAAACTTTAGTCTAGTTTGAACTTGCTCTGAGGTGAAAATGAGTTAATTGTGTGCAGTTAGTCTGAGCAAAAGGAAGGAAGTAGACTTTTAAGTATCTACAGTCCTTGTAGGACAAATAGATCTAGTTATGAAGCATGTCCTAGAATATTTTCTATATATCAAAATTATATAGTGAAATGAAAAGTCATCTTCCTGACCACTCGCAGATAAATGTGCCCATAAGATTGGGATGTAATTGTGAGATTACATATACACATCAAATGAGATTGCTCACCACAGTGCAGGTTCTGGGGAGACACCAAGCTGCTTTAGCAAAAGTGAGCAAAAGTTTCCAGAGTCGCTGATCCTGCCGGCCTTGCCTGGACAGGATTAATCTCCTTCAGAGTGTCACTCTTTGGTGGATTGACATCTGAATTACCAATTGCCGTATGCTGTATATTTCCACGGCCTCTGACAGGTGGCAGAGCTGAAAGAGATAAAGACTAAGCAGCCAGGACTTGTGCCATGCAGAATGGCAAGAAGGAGAGCATCTCTTGCAGATTACCCAGGCTTGCTGGCATCTGTGCCAAGAAGTAACCTAGACAGAAGAGTAATAATCAGTGGGTAGAGTACCCTCAGTGTAGGTGCTAAAGGGACGTTGGTGAGCAAGGTTAAGTCATTGCTAAATCTTTTCACCAGAAACCACACACCACAAAGACCCTCATTATGTCCTCTTGGAGGGTATGTGCTTGGCTTAGGAGTCCAGCAATCTGTAGATACACATCTGTAGCACAAAAGTCTTAGGACTCACTTAGTACTGGCAAGACAAACAGCAGTCCTCAACCATAGTGGTCCCCTAAGTAATACTGCCTCTTCATTTCCTTCCTCTGAGTGGATCTTGAGAAAGGGAGCTGGCAAGAGGAAGAAGTACAGAAAAAGCAACCTGATCCCCCCTTCCTCCATGCAGGGTTTGCAGTGTTAGCAAAAATAAAGTCTGTCTCTGCTTGAGTTTAATACTTCACATTTAACATAAAGTGGGCTAAGCAGTATGTATATATGGAAAGCCATTCATTCCTTCCGCACATATATATGTCTTTATTTTTTCTCCTTTATCTGCACAAATCCTAGTACTCTGGTGACTACTAAGACTCTCTTCTGTCCATTGGCCATCTCTCAACTACACTGCTACACCTTAGGTCATGTGCCGTGTGCTATTACTTGATGTCCCATAGTGATCCTCTGTATGGGTTCCTTCACTAATATCTGCCCGTCTGGAACCCTTCCCAGCCTAGGCATGATGAGGGCTTATACATCGTAGATCTGCTAGTTTCATTATTTAGCTTAAAGCACTTGTTTTCATTTACGCTTGGGATAAAGCCCCTATCTATAGCATGGCAGGCAAAGAACAGGACCCCGCCTAGTCCACCTCGTTCACTTTAGAGCCCGTCTCCCCCGTCATTCTTCCTTGTAGTCTGGCATTATTTCCCAACATCAGGCTTTGGACATATAGCCAGGAACCCTCTTCTTCGTATTCTAGTGGCCTAGCCACCCCCCAATCTTTCAAATCTCAGCTAGGGCATCTATTTATGAAGGAAGCACTAACTCATTCTAGGCTGGGATGTGCTGGGTGGCCTAATTAATACACACACATGAGTACAAAGTTTCTCCTTTTACCCCAGTCAAAATGAAATGAATTCTCTGTGTATGAATTCCCACCTAGAGCCCAAGCTTTTGGGGGTGAAATCATTCTCCCTAGCTATGCACCGCCTACCTGGTTCTCAGCCCCGCCTACCTGGTTCTCAGTACCCGCCTACCCAGTTCTCAGTACCTGCTACCCAGTTCTCAGCACTATCTACCTAATTCTCAGCCCCGTCTACCTAGTTCTCAGCACCGCCTACCCAGTTCTCAAAACCACCTACCTAGTTCTCAGCACCACCTACCCAGTTCTCAGCACCGCCTACCTAGTTCTCAGCACCACCTACCCAGTTCTCAGCACCACCTACCCAGTTCCCAGTACCACCTACCCAGTTCTCAGCACCACCTACTCAGTTCTCAGTACCACCTACCTAGTTCTCAGCACCACCTACCTAGTTCTCAGCACCACCTACCCAGTTCTCAGCACTGCCTACCTAGTTCTCAGCACCACTTACCCAGTTCTCAGCACTGCCTACCTAGTTCTCAGCATTATGCCCATTACATGATGGAGTTCAGTATTTGATGAATCATGTTACTTTATTAATTCCTCCACCTTCTTCATCTCTCTGTCACATTTCCATACCCATTCTCATAATCTTCATAAAAAGCTTTATTTTTACATGCTATTTATTCCTCAGCCTTTTTCTGTGTATTCTGCTCTGATTTTGTTAAAAGTTTCTGCTGGCAAAGGTGGACTGGGGTGATAGCAAGGAGCCCTTTGAAGAGATTCAATAAGGAGAAACTTATTTAATTCAAGTATTGCTGTCAAAAAAGGAATAAAGGGAACTAAAATTAAAAAGCTACCAACATCTATTGACTCTCCAGTATGACAAAAAATTATCTATTCCTCTACTACTAATCCATCAAACTCTGGAAAACAATGCTGAGTAAAACATATTAGACCCTTCCTTCTCCTAAGTATAGTTCCCAGGCATGTACACTGTGTGTATGTGCATGATATGTGTACATCTGTGTTGTGTGTGATGTATGTTTGTTGTGTGTGTTTATGTGCATGTTCATGATGTGTGTATGTTGTATGTGTGTGTGCATGATATGTGAATGATGTGAGTTACATGTGTGTGAATGATATCTATTGTATGACTACATGATGTGTGTATGTTTTATGTGTGCATGATGAGTGTGTTGTGTATGTGCTTGATGTTTGTATGTTATGTGTGCATATTTGTGCTCTGTGTTAGTTTGTGTATTATGTGTGTAAGTTTTGTGTGTTGTCTGCATGTGTGATATGTACATGAATGTGTGTGCTGTATGTGTGTGTTATGTGTTTTGCATGTGTGTGTGTACTGTTTGTGTATATCCATGATCTGTGTGTTCTGTGTGTCTTGTGACATCAATATAGTTGCAGTGATCAAAAAGAGAGAATATTATGTTAAAATCCAGAACTAAGAGCCTGCATGACCTACTGCTGAGGGAAACAGGAAAAGTCCAGTTAGTGCAGAACAGAAAAAAGGGTAAGGGATTGGTGAGCTTAATGATCTGAAATATGCCTAGAGGTATATCATGAATCTTATCCAAGGCCATTTATCTTAAGAAACTTGGGAAGGATTTGAGTAAAGGCCAGGTATTTAGCAGGATCAAGTTGGATACTGTAGAGAGATTAATTTGGAATGATGAAAGAAAAAGTAACAAAAGTAGAGGAAGCTGTGGAAAGCAATTTAATCCAGTTCCTAATATTTTCCCATCATGCATTTCTACATATCCTTCAAATAAGAGGGTATTTGCAGCTCTGAATAGGCTTCCAAACAAAGAAGGGAACAAACCTAGGAGCTAGTGTAGCATAAGGGGCAGCTTGTCGGGGTTTCTGTTCTGCCCAGTTCCCACTGCTGGCAAGGTCCCAAAGGAAATCACACAGAGAGTCTATATTAATAATAAATTGATTGGCCCATTAGCTCAGGCTTCTTATTAGCCCTTATCAATTATATTAACCCATTATTCTTATCTATGTTAACCACATGGCTCGGTATCTTTCTCAGCAGGGTAGGTCACATCTTGCTTCTTCCATAATCTGGGCAGGACTTGGAGGAATGGGCTTTCTTCTTCCCAGTATTCTCCTGTCCTCCTCACCCCACCTCTACTTCCTGTCTGGTTAACTCACCTATACTTCCTGCCTGACCAATCAGCGTTTATTTAAAATATGATTGACAGAATACAGACAATTCTCCTGCACCAAGCTAGGTCTCCTGATGTCTTAGAGTTTCTAATGGTGTGATGAGACACTGTGACCACAGTAACTCTTATAAAGGAAAACATTTCATTGGGGCTGTCTTCCAGTTTCCAAGGTTTAGTCCATTATCATTATGGAGGGAAGTATGGTATCATGCTGGTAGACATGGTCCTGGAAAAGGAGCTGAAGCAGCAGAAAGAGACTGTGTGCCACAATGAGCACAGCTTGAGCATATAAGACCTCAAATAGTGACCTCCATAGTGACCAACAAAGCCACACCTCCAAATAATGCCACTCCCTATGTGCCAAACATTCAAACACAAAAGTTTATGGGTGCCATACCTATTCAAACCACCACAACTGGGTCAGTAGACTATCTCAAGGACTGATGGGATTGATATTGAGGTGGTTGCCAGACTTTTAGGATAGCTTCTGAATACTGGTTGGGGAATCTGGAACTTAACCATTGATCTGCTGTTCATGTCCTCCACTTTACAACATTAGTATGAATGCAAACATTGGTGATAATAAGGCTTCTGCATTGAATTCACAGGCCACCCTCTTTTAAATGTCCTTCTAGTGGCCTGTCTGCCTGGTAGGGTTTTTGTTGTTGCTGTTAATTTTTGTATGTGTGCCTTCTGAATAGCTCAAGGCTTCTAGATCATTGTAGTTTCTAGATAGCTTACCCCAGCTTCTTTCAACTCTGCAAATTGACCTTAGTAGATTTCCTCAGAAATCTACACCAAGAAGCAAGAGGAGTTGAAACAAGAACAAAATCCATTAGTTCACCAATCAACACTGCATTATCCCACCGGGACAATAGCACCCTGTTGTCGAGGAGTTGTTGATGTGGAATTATACTAGTAGGCTTTTCTGACAAACACATCGGAACAGTTGTTGTAAGGACAGTAGAAAGTAATTTTGAAGAAGCAGTAGGACAATTCTGACCCCACTTTCTGCTTTCCCAGTAATTTGTCAGGCGAATCAAGGTGCTTGATTATATGTATGTATATATAT
>LOEQ01007494.1:35660-45699 GCA_001685075.1 Bramus lutescens | reverse complement strand
TCTCTCTCTCTCTCTCTCTCTCTCTCTTTCCCCTTTTATTTGCAGTTTTAAATGTCAATGGCTGTGAGAATTTACTTCAAATATCCCACAAGGCTTTTGAACAGCAGAAACAGATCACATAATTTTAAAAGACTGAGGCTTGTCAGCTATTAATCTCAGCTTCCACAGCCCGTGCACAGGGCCAAGAATTTACAAGATTCATGGCTTCCTTCTGGGAAGGTGGGTACATTGTGCTAACCAGGACTGCACTTCTGCTTATTGAGAACCTACAGAGGAGTCCATTTGTTCTAGACTATCCGAGACGGTTCCCATCTTCTGTAAAACTCACATCAGAATTTATATCCAAACTGTGATACCACACGTTTCTCTTTGTCTCACATGAATTCACCTCAGTGAGGCCTCACACTCTGGTATATGAGATCAATTTCCTCCCCTCAATTTCTTCAACCCAATATTCTCAATAAAGAGCATTTTAAATCTGTTTTCCCCAGAAGATATTTGGAAATGTCTGGAGGACTTTTTAAATTAGCCTTCCTCATGCTTTCACATGAATCCTTCCCACTCACCCCCTTCCTCTCTCCCCGTTTAAAGACTAACCAAGGAGGTGAAGGACTTGTATAATAAAAATTAAGACCTTGCTCTGATTTTATTTCTTTCGATGTGATAAAAAAAATCTGTAGCCAAGACAACTTGGGATAGCAAAGTGTTTATTTGTGTTAAATGTTACAGTCCATCACCAAGGAAAACCAAGGCAGGAGTTCAGGGCAGGAAGCTAGTGGCAGGAACTGAAGCAGAGACCATGACGAAACACTGTTAACTAGCTTGCTTTCCTTGAATTTGCTTATCTCCTTTTTGTATACTGCCCAGGGTCTCCTGCCAAGGTATGGTTCTGCCTATAGGAGACTGAGCCCTCATACATCAACCCGCAATCAAGAATATGTGTCAAAGACATGCCTGCCCCTAGACCAGTCTGGAGGTAGCAATTCCTGAATGGAAGTTCTCTGTTCCCAGGTGACTCTAGTTTGTGTCAAGTTGATTGATGCTAACCAGCACAAACACTGAGAAAAATAATTGAAGAAGATGCCAGAAGTTAGAAAGACCCCCCCATCTCATGGATCGGTAGGATTGATGTTGTAAAAATAGCCACTGAACCATTGAACTGTAACTTACAGATTCAATAGAATTCCCATCAAAATCCCACCACTGTTCTCAGAAATTGAAAACACAGTCTTAAAATTCCTATGGAAACACAAAAGACCTAGGAGAGCCAAAAGAAACCTGAACAGTCAAAGTCCTGCTTGAGATATCACCCTCCCTGATTCCAAAGGTCTGGAGAATTTTCGAAAACTAGGACAGGAGACTTGTGCCTAACAAGAATGAGTCAGAGTATAGAGGCCGAAGACGCTTCTGCACTTCCTTTAGATGACAGCCCTGTACACCTCAGCATTGTTTAGTCCAGTGTGTCAATGGTACCCAGGTGAAGTCTCCAGACTATAACAAATGCTTACCTCTCGCAAGGGGTTCTGAACTACAATTGCATCCTGTAGGGCTATCCTGCCTTAAAAAAGAAAATAATAAGCTGACGTTATCCTGATAAAAAATAAAAGTTTTTTTTTCTTTCAACCAAATTTTCTTGCCACATGGTGTTGATAACAGCTCCCATCATCTGATGTGTGAACGCTGAATTGGCAATAGGTCTTGGATATCAGCAGAAATCTCTTTCAACAGCGTCTTTCTCAATTACAAACCGCCATCCTGATTCTGAGTCTCTTTCCTATGGCAAGATGTTGGGGCAAAGGTTTCTCACGTTCACCTTCCTGTCTGTGACAGTCACCCTCCTCCCCATACCATTGGCACATCTTGTCCCTTGGGCTGTTCAATCATTAGCACAGTATCGGGTTTTGCTTTTACTTGGATAAATCCTTACCCACATGCAGATCTACAGCCTTTCCTTCTACAAGTGTAGCATACCTGTTTTTCGTGTAATCATATGATTAGCTTATCTGACGAAACAATTGTCATGATTTCTGGGTTGTCAAGGCAGGGACAGCTCCCCTGCCTACTTGACTGGATACCACTGACGTTTGATTATATGGCCTTTGGAGTGTACTTTGGTTTTTCAGAGTCTTTCGCTCAGCATTTATCCATCTGGTTCTTGCCTTTTCCATTCTGTGTTCTTATGAACTTTAGTGTCCCTCACAGACTACACAAAATCTTCCTGGGCTTCTGCATATTCTATTAAAGCTAGGTAACCGACTATTTCTATATCACTGGCTTCCTACTACCTTTCCAACACTGCCGTTCTGTATTATACTGTGTTGTTGTCAAGCCATAGACTGGGGTTCCCCCAAAGGGTTTGGGTTGCTCTTGACTTTGAGTAGATAGATGAAGCCACCCAATTCTCCTAAAATATACCCTCCCCCACTGTTTCTCTTCTGTTGTGTTTGCCTTCCTGCAGAGGTCAGGACTGTTACTGGAAGGAGAAATTGAAACATGGAGACTTGGTTTTGTTCTCAGGTTTTCTCTGTCCTTTCCTCCAGCAGCAGGTAAATAGGGAACTTTCTTGGTGTTTGTACCTAACTTGTAGAGTCAATGCAATAACCTCATACTATGCAAGTCTGAAGGGAACTTTCTTGGTGTTTGTACCTAACTTGTAGAGTCAATGCAATAACCTCATACTATGCAAGTCTGAACTGATTCAGGAAACTCCAGCCCTTGATGACTGAGTAACATATATGTAATATTTCAGATTAGATTTTTTAATCATCAAAGACAATCATTATATTGTTAATTATGGTTTTATACATATATCCTACCTCTAAAACTATTCTGTAAGATTTAAAATGCCTGAAAACATGTCTGTGGTATCACATAAATATATTTGGCTTTTGCCCATTTATATTAATATCATTGAAGTTTCCTTAGTTCACGATGATAGAATTTTTGTTGTTGTTGTTTTAATGACATAACTCATAGTAGATCTCAGGTTCAAGGATAATGGCTAGTCACCATTCAGAGTGGAAAGAGGCAAGAGATGGAGTTAACTATCAATAGTGAATGAGGTAATCAATCATACCAACCCACTGGTATTTAGAGAATCACAAACTTGGTTACAATGAAGAACCAACAACAAAGGAACAACTTCCTCTCAACAACAAAACAAGACAACAAACAAGCAGACTCCCCTCTTTCAGGGATATTGTGGGGAAAGAAAACCATCATATATGTTTTGGTATTCAAGGCCAAGAGTACAATAGCCATTTTCATAGACCATCTGCTAATGTCAGCAAGACTGCTAGATATTGATGAAGAAACATTTTGATTATTTTGAGTTGAAAATCAAAATAGAATCAGAAATTACTGGTTCTTCTTTCTTTCCACATAGCATAATTGTATTCCCTTGGTGGCAGGGGTGGGTAAAGATCTCAGTTCATCATAAATATGAGTCATGGATTCTCAGTTCATGACAGTTTATTCTGGTTCATTTTGCTTATCCAAGAATCATATGAGTGACTGAACCTTTGTCTTGGGGCTCCAGTACCCTGTCAATATTATGGGTGTGTTGGAAAAAGAAGAGGATGAAATGTATAAAATCATCCCCAAATCACAAAACTCTGACACAGCAATTTAAAATGAAACACATCATTTAAAGACTATTATTGCCCAATAACCATTATTTCCTTCCTGTTTACGGTAAACTCCTTTTAAAAACTGGGTGCTGATTCAGGAATTGTTCCTCCAGAATGCACAGAATAGAAGGCACAGCACCAAACATCTGATGTGTGTTGAATTAATTATCAGTAGGCTGGAGGTCACTCAAAATCTCCTTCCCTGGAAACCGTGTGACAGATTGTTCACTTCTGCCATGCATTTATCATTTTGATACTGCCCTAATTTTTGAAAGATGAAAGAGTGGCGATAAACCATTTTATTTATTGGAACATAGATGACTAATGTTCTTTTTTTTATTTATTTCTTCCATCCAGCTACATATTCCTGGGACTACCTTCAGATAACTCGCCAGTAATTTATGGATGGGATAAAGACAAAGGTTAACAAGGTTTGATGTAAATAATTGTACTTCAATTTCTTCTCTGAGTCTCCCTCAGTTTGTTGGATTCAAGTTTCTTTGAATTCATTAGCAACACCACATGGTGGCCACCTGTTGTAGAAAGAGCAATTGGAAGGCTCAGCTCCATTCCAACCCCTTGTAGCAGGCTTTGCATCAGTTGGAGCTATGGGTTCCAGAACAGTGGCTTGATCACCGTCTAAGAACTGGTGAGAAATTCAAATTCTTGGGCTTCTCCACACACTCTCCGAATCAGACATTTTAACAAGTCTGGCACCCAATCACTTTGAGAATTCCTGCTGCCCAATGGTGTGGCTCAGCCTTGTCAGCACCCAACAGCTGACAGAATCACCTCGGGGCTTATGCAGAATCCTGGGCTCTAAATTAGCCCAGTAGAATAAGATTCTGGACTACAAATGGCCCAAATCTTACGTCTGTATGATAGCATTGAGAAGCCATGCCTTATCCATCTCTGAATCATTAGTGACTGTGCATTAGTCTTACCTGAAGTATTAAAAGCAAAAGAAAAGCACTCTGAATTCCCAGAGATTTCCATTTATAGTGACCCCAACTTTCAATGATTTAATTTAGGACTTTTTAAAAATTCTAAATATGTTGGAGTTAATATTCTATTTCAAACTCTGAATTTGTCTCTTTCTCTGAGCCTGAGATACAGTACTTTCTTAACATGGAGTCACAACTCTGAATTCCATACTCATGAGGGAAATCGGCCTGTACTCTGCATTGTACTGTATGGCTAAGCTGTGAGCCTGGGCAAAAATACATGGATTGAACACATTTTGGCTCAGTGTGTTTTCAACTTACAGTGAGCTTATAGACTAAGCAGGGACCAATGAGCATCTGTATACATTATGGACTTGGGTGTTGGATTCTGAAAGTAGTTTTAATATGCAGCAAAGTTGAGAACCACTCCCTAATATCACACTAGAGATCAGGAACAAACTATTGTGTTTCCCGGCTAACTTGTCTTTACATGGTCTGGCTTCCTCCAAGCAGAGAAGTCGGCATGATTTGAAAGACACACGTGATGCATGAGTGTGACCCTAAGTAGGGACATCCTGTAGTTCAGGGGTTTTAGTAATCATCCCTGGCTTCTCCACAGGCGTTAAGAGGTAGCATTCCCACTACACTGGGTGGATTTCAGCCAGTGTGTCGTGGAACCGGAGTCTGAGGTTGGATCAGTAGTAAACTTCTTTCCCAGAGACTTGAGGCCAGGCCTAAAAGAGAGAGCAGGTTCTACTGCGTGGCTCAACCCCTCCCCCTCCACTCGATTGGCCTACATCTCTTCCACTCATTCTGTAAACATTTAATGCTTTTTTCTCATGGCGCAGTTTTATTGTTTGGTCGAGCTTGATCCATCTTTATTAGATAAATTTATAATTTATAATTTTTTTATAAATACCGTTCTTGTCAACTTTTGCCTGTTCATGAAGTAATAGAATCGAACCATTTTGTATAGTATGAACCCCTTTCCTTCTAGTTAAGAACTGGAGTTTTATCATCAGAAACAAAAATTACTCATAAGAAAATTACTACATAGTCCAAATGCATGACCTTAGCTAATACCAGCTCTTTTTCCAAATGTTAGCCCCACCCTTTCCATTAGCACACGTCCCTCCCAAGCTTGAGTGCTCAAGTCAGATTTGTGATGATTACAAAATGCTCTGTGTTGACACTTGCCCTACCCATGTCCTAAAAACACTTCCCTTTGGGGAATGTTGGAAGAATTTCTTCACTGCCTGGTTAAGAAATATCATAAAATGATTTTTTTCCACCATTCTTTTCATGGGGGTCAGAACCAAGTATGAGTTTCTTCCTAACATTTCATATGAGCAGCATTGTATCTAAAAGAAAAGACAACCAAAGTTCTTTTTGAAAATATGGTTTTATGTTCAAGTGATGCTCTCTGATTATAGAAGCCTTAGAAGTCTCTAATCTACCAAGAGTATGTTCTTCTCTTGAAAGAGTAGCGCAGCCTTTTGATGTCAGCAGCAACGGTGCAGCCAGAGAGCAGAGAGGAGGAGTGAAATCATGGAAAAAGAGAGAATGATTGGGATAGTGAAGAGAAAGAAAGCCTTTGCGTGATCAAAGAATAACCACAGGTTTCATGCACATGTGAGACAGAAGTTACCCACAGACACATTATTCTGCGCCTGAAATACAATTTTTAAATTTTGTGTTTTAAGTATCCCCTTCTGCGCTGGCTGGAGGTTACCAAAGTCCCTGAAAAAGCTCTTTGGATGGGCTCTCGGGGTCAGTCTCTATCAGTCTTTCACACAGTGAGTGCTGCTTTAAGGAAGCGGGTCACCCTGAGCAAGAGGATGTGAAGTGCTCTTTGGAGACTATCTCCATGCTTTTCCCAATGTGGATTCCACTGACCACCACCACAACAACAAAAGCAAACGAGATTCTTGATAGCTGCTCCCTGGCTCCCTTTCTGGCAACATGTTTCCTTTCCAACTACTTTGGCGTCCCTTCAAAGTCATCTTGAAGTCTGACCCTACCATATATATAATAGCTCTATTTCTGGACGGAGCTGGGGTGATGTGTGGCTAGACTTATGCCTGTGAGGAAAGGGTGAGAAGGGACTTGGTGTCTTACCTTTCACCGAGGCAAATGCAGTATCACTGAAGTCAAGACTCTCTCCGGATGCATGAGTATGGAAGATTATCTCTGTGTACAGAGGGTTGCATCTGAATGGAGCTTGGCAGACACAGACAGACATGCATTCTCCTCTAGTATAGGTGTTTATCACATTTAATTTATTATTGGCTTTATGCATTTTTCTTCCCCTGGTTCTGAGGATTTGTGGCTTTTCCTTTCCCTTTTGCAAAACTTTGAAACAAAGAAAGTTTTAGAATACCAAAACATTTTTCCAAATGATTTCAAAATGAACTTTATCCTCAACTAATTTGATTTGTAGGCAATAAAGAACAAAAGCCCATTAACGGAGAGATTTAAAATATAATATAGTCATTCACACGTGCAGACATGTTGAAGCCTGAGTTCTCAGTACAGGCACACCAAGCAATACTATCATGTTCTAACTGTTGCCTATTAAAAAAATAAATTCCGTGCCATATGCAGGTGTGATTATACAACCAACTGCCAATTCTGACTGGCTCAAGGATCCTTTTAAAAATGTCCAGATGGATATGAATGTTGGATTTGGCAGTTAAATTATAGAGCCCAATCTACCCCCTTTTAAGTATGAAGGCATTGAAGCCGAATATTGATATCTCCCACTCCACATACACACTTTCAAAAAGATTGCAAAAGAACATGTTAGTTTTGAAACTAGGATTATATTTCCTTTGACTAGCAAAAATAAACTTTCTTTTGATTTGTGTCATTTTCCCTTGGTTCAGATGCCTTGTTAACAATATGAAAGAACATATTTTGATAGCTAGGCAAAAAATGGACAAGAAATTAGATTTTATAATGACCTGTTATCTATTAATGAATGTATAGTGGAAGGTAAATAAAACATGGCATCGTAGCTACCCCGAGCAGTTCCTTCGAACCTGCCATTTGTCCTCCAGAGAGATTGTTTACAAAAGAACATTTAAACAAAACAGAAGGGCAAGAAAACAACTCCTTGATCCCTGGTGCTTCAATCAACAGACACACATGTCTGTCACTCACAGGAGGAAGACACTTAGCGCCAAACTGCCATCAGCACTGTGTGAGAAACTGTCACAAATGTCATAGTCATTATTTCTGCTGGTTCTGTTTTAAAGTTCCCAGTAGTAGTCATCATTGACTACATGATCGATCATCTTGCATGCTAGCATTATACAAAACTTCCTTTCTAAAGACAGGAACACTGAGCCATCCTCTTCATATGACCATATGACCGCTACCTCATGGAAGGGAAGCCACGAGCAGTACCACACAATAAGCTCAACTCAGCATATATTAGGACTTCAGGTACAAGTGAAGAAAGGGATTGTCACTTAAGAAATAGCATATGGGATAGGGTCAAGAAGACACCATGGAGATCTCTCATCATTTCTAAACATTGCACATTAGAGAGGGTAGCAAGACCAAAACAAACAAACAAACAAAAAAACATATGAACGAAGAAAGGAACACAAAATATGTTGCTTATTTACAGAATTCATGGATGAGATGGTGAGCTATGCACCAAATCTGATAGAATGCAGAGAGAGAGAGAGAGAGAGAGAGAGAGAGAGAGAGACGCACACACACACACAAGCTGATAGAACCCAGGTGTGAATTTACACATTAACAAGTGAAATTTGAAAAGCACCCGCTTAAAATATCACCAATCTAGGCATAGCGGCACAGGCTCATAATTCCACTGCTTACGAGGCTGTGACAGAGGAACATCATAAGGTCACAGCCTGCAAGGACTAACTTCAAAGTGTGTTCAAGGCCAACCTGGGACTCTTGATGAGAAACTTGTCTCTAAATACAAACCTAAACAACAACAACAACAAAAACAAAACCTCGGGTTATAAGTACAATGGAAGAGTGTTTGCCTTAATAAAGCTCTGGGTATAGCGCACATTACTTCTAAAACAAAATAAAGCTAACATTTTGAAAAGCAAGAAAATAAATACTTATAAATTAATCTAGTAAAAGATGAGAATGTTCTGTGTGCAGAGAGAAGCTGAAGCACATCTAAGTAAAGGGAGAGACACATTGTATGAATGACAATATTCAATTTCTATCCTCATATCAATGTTTTCCTAATTAACCTATAGATTAATTTCTACCTAAATTAAAATATTTATACTAAAAATCTAATTTTAAAATTAATAAGTAAATACAAAATACATAGTATGCAAAAAGACTTTGACAAAACAGTTGGAAGGTTAATATGACATAATTTCAAGTTATAGTAATCAACTATAGGGCATTGTAGTGGTGTTATAAAGCCTGACAAATAAACCAACATAACAGAATAGATAATACAAAAGTCCACCCACAGAGACCCTTATCAAGAGAGTTTAACAAATCAAAGAAGGCAATTTAATATAAAAATAGCTTTCAATAGATCATATTAGTCTTATCAACAATTAGATATATGTATGAACAAATAAACTTTAATCTACAACTAAACCCATATATAAACTTGAGCTCAAAATTGTTCATTTACCTAGACATAAAATTCTACATTATAAAACTTGCAAAAGAAACTGTAATTGAAGATCTTTGTAACTTTTTAGCCAAAGATTTTTGTTTTAGCCAGGACACCAGAACTCAGTCTATTAAAGAAAAAATTGAAAAGTTGGACTCCATTAAATTAAAAGCTTGTATTCTTAGAAAACATCATTAAAAAGCTGAAAAACAAAGCTGGATGTGGGAGAAAACACGTGTAGATGATGTACCTGATACACAGAATGTTTAAAGAGCTCAGAATTCAACAGGAAGGAAACTATTCAATCAATTAAACACTGGACTGAAGATCTAAAAGGACAGTTCACCAAAATCAGAAAAGAAGTAAGAAAGGAAGCGTGTGGAAGGTCATTCGTTACCAGGTGAATCAAGTCAAAAACACAGAGTTGTCACTGTACTCTGAGTAGAATTAGACAGAAAAATCATACTGAGAGCTGGTGACGATCTGTGACAAGGAAACACTCACACAGCACTAGGGGACTAGACAATGGTACCACTGCTTTGGTAAAGAATGAAAGCAGTCTCCTAACTCTTTAAATAAATTTGTAGATACAACATGATGTAGCCACGGGACTCCAAGATGCTTACTCAAAAGAAATGAAAGGCTTGGAGGTGGTGGTGCATGCCTTTAATCCCAGCACTTGAGAAGCAGAGGCAGATGGACCTCTGTGAGTTCAAGGACAGCCTGGCTTACAGAGCAAGTTCCAGGACAGGTTCCAAAGCCATGGAAAAACTCTGTCTCAAAAATCCAAAATAATAGAAGAAGAAGAAGAAGAAGAAGAAGAAGAAGAAGAAGAAGAAGAA
>LOEQ01007494.1:18633-35495 GCA_001685075.1 Bramus lutescens | reverse complement strand
GAAGAAGGGGAAGAAGGGGAAGAGGAGGAGGAGGAAGAAGAAGAAGAAGAAGAACAAGAAGAAGAACAAGAACAAGAAGAAGAACAAGAACAAGAAGAACAAGAACAAGAAGAAGAACAAGAACAAGAAGAAAATAGAAAGAAATGAAAGCTGTCATCAAGGAACAGATATTAACAGACAGTGTTTCCTGGTATAATTGGATTCTGTGATAGTCACAAGTCCACAGCACTGCATTTATGAAAGGGAAGGTATAATTTTCTTGGGATGCCAGCCCAGGTGGAGTGTGCCTCTTTCTACTAGTTACAGTATAATTCCTGTTTTGTTGAAGACTCGCCTATTTTTAAGTTCACTCTGAATATGTGGCACCTGAAATGAATGATTCTGCACTAATTTGATCTGGTTTGTTGATCCTAGTGTAGGGCCCAGCACTCAAACAACTATTAAACTGTATTTTTAAGGCATATGGTCATGTGTGGTGGCTCATACCTGTAATAGCAATATTTTGGAAGCTAAAGCACAAGGATCACCATGAGTTTGAACCCACCCTGTGTCATGGATTGAGACCATGTCTTAGAAAATATAAAGAACATACCCTACAGAGGCAGATATTATCGGTTATGGAAAAAATGAAACACAATCCAAGTATCCATCATGAATAGACAAATTGTAGTGTATCTGTGCAGTGTTACTTAGCAATGAAAGAAATAAAACTACATCATAGATTAAAATAGGGGTGAATCCTAAAATAATTTTCTGAATAAAAGAATCCTCACATAAGTTTTATGGTCCATGTATACAAAGTTAAAAAAAAAAGCAAACTTACTTACAAGACACAGCAGCACTTCCTTGAGCACAGTAGGTGGAATGTTGGGAAGGAGTGGTCACAAGCAAGGATGAGGTAACTTTTTCTACTGAGTGTTTGTTACTTTGTGGTGATGGCTTCAGAAATGATGTACGTCAGAATTTTTCAAACAATGTGTTTTGAGTATAATTTTATAGTCAGTTATATTTCAGTAAAGCTGTTATCGTTGAGGTTATTGGAGTAAAGTCTGTGCTACTTTCAGTGGATCCACACCTCTGAGAGTTGGTCCATTAACAAGGGGGCTCTCACTACCCTTGCATGACTGTAGTTTCTTCCCCCACCTCCAACTCTAGTTTAGTTTCCATAGGTTTCAAAGTAGCCCATTTTTTCTCTTTCTACCATATTACTATTTTACTTTTCTTTGCTCTCCCTGTATTCACCCTGCCACTGCTGGCTTCTTCCAGAAGACAGCTGAACCTCTCATCCTCTTGCGAATGGTAGAATATGCTTGTAAAGTTTCCCTTTCACAGATACTTGGGATGAGACAAAGGGAATCAAACTTTCTTTACTATGGAGCAAAGCAAGGACAAACCCTCTGGGTCACTGTCTTTATAGGTGCGGCCTGCACATCTGTTTCCCAGCTTCTTAGACCTGAATAATCACACAGAAACTATATTAATTATAACAGTTTGGCCAATAGCTCAGGCTTCTTATTAACTAACTCTTACATCTTAAATTAACCCATTTCTATTTTTGTGTATCGCTATAAGACTGTGGCTGACTGGGTAAGGTTCTGGCATCTGTCTCCTTCAGCAGCTACATGGCATCTCCCTGACTCTGCCTACCCTCTCTCTCTCTATCCCTTCCAGCCTGGCTATATTCTGCCCTGCCATAGACCAAAGCTGCTTTATTCATTAACCCATAAAAGCAACACATATACAGAAGGATATTCCACATCACCCCTTGACTTTCTCCACGTAGTTTGCTATATCCCAAGATCTTTGGGTACTGTTCTTTGTCAAGTAAACTGTCCATCACAGAGTGGGTGCCAGTTTGGGAGAGAGCCCTCCTTCCCAGTGGAAACTTTCCAATCTGGATACATGTACTGTGATGATGGTGGGAGTGTAGTTCCTTTCCTATTCCTCTGTAGTGATATTCATTTGTTAACCTCTGTGCTATACTATGATTAAACTACATGGGGAGTTTTGTAAAATCACCTCAAATACAGAATCAGTTCCCCATATCTTTTCTTATTAAAATATAAAGGATTTGTGGTTACGAGCAGTGATTGCTCTTCAAGAGGACCCAAGTTCCATTCCCATCACCTATGTGGTTGTTCACAATCATCTGTTAACGCTAGTACCAAAGAATCTGACATCCTCTCCTGACCTCCATGAACACTCCAAACACATGGTGCACAGGCATAAATACAGGCCAACATCCATACATTCAAAACGGTTTTAAAAATAAAAACAAGGAAGGATTTTGTAGTTCAAGTTTTTCCTTCATCATGGTTGTCGCTGAAGGCTTCATCAATATTACATCTTGGAGCTTTGATTTCTGTATGCCACTGGGAGAATAAAGAGCACTGTGATTGGAAATGATCTCAGAAAAATATCTTCAAAACGCCAGTCTGTCTTGTTCTCTTCAGTTCCTTATGGAAATAATTGGAGATAAACTCTCCCTTACTTAAAAAGAAAAGTCTAAATTTAAACTCTTTTACGATACCACTTATCCAGGGAAAAGTTTATATTGACTTTTTCATTGCCGTTCAACCTATAACAATAAATTGTGGACACCGGTCTCAGCTGCTAATACTTTCTACCAGGAAACCAGGGGTTCTGCAAATCCTACTGGTGGACCAGGCCCCCACTCCACCCTGACTGGGGACTCAAACCAGTGTCTTGCTCAGCCAACATCAGAGGAGCTTTCTTCTTCAACAGATGGAAACAAATACAGAGAACCAACTGGACAACGTGCAGAGAGTGAGACACCTTGGAATACTTAGTTCTAAACAGGATTCTCTGTCATATTTTCCTCTCAAGCGCAGGGAACCCTGCAGAGGAAGAAACAGAAAGATTGTAGGGTATGGAAGACACCAAGGAAAGAAGGCCTTCCCAACACAGCAGGACCAACACACATATGCATTCTCAGAGACTGTGGCAGCATACACAGGGCCCGCATGGGTCTGTACCAGATGGAGTCCAGACTCAAGGAAGGTGAACACAAGCCACCATCCTTAACCCAGAACTATCTCCAATTGATAACCACTGGCAAAGGAAAGAAGAGTCTTCTTCAATGGAGTCTTACTGGGTGTGCAAACCACACCTAAGGGCAGGCCCCTGGCCCAGCAGTAGACGGCTAACACAAAAAGAACTCAATGGTGTTCTTGGAGGTTTCTTGTCTCATAATGCTTTGTCTGGGCATTATTTTTCATTTTATTTTTTCCTTATAGAGCTTTTGCATATATGTTATGGTTTCCAGTGTTTTCGCTGTGTGAACCTATGAGTCTCTGAGATTACATGTGTTTCTTATGCTCATTCATTGGATCTTTTCTCCTGTTTGCTTTATTCTATCCTGTTTTGTTTGTTTTTACTTTATCTTATTATTATTTTTTTAAAAACCTGTTTGCATTCTAATGAGAGAGAGAAAGGAAAGGTGTAGATTTGAGTGGGTGGAGAGCTGGGGGAGGGGGCTGAAGGAGGGGAAACCATAATCAGAATGCATTGTATGTAAAGAAATTTATTTTCACTTTAAAAAAAAGAATATATTTTTAAAAAGTGATTACATTACATATTGTGTTTCCTGATTCTTTGGATGCTATTTAAATTAAAAATGCCATTAAGCTTTATTTTAATTAATTCAATTTAAATAATTATAATTACTATTTCACATAATATTTCATTTTTGAACTAGACTGTATCCCATGATCTGATAAGTTATGAAGACCTCGTGGATGTTTACCTTGCCTTCTGTCGGGTAGGAATTGGGTGCTGCAGCCACAAAAGTCCACCCAGTGAGCAGTGAACCGAGAATCAGGTGTTACCATACGGTGCAAGATGGGGACTGTAGGCAGGGTATGAGAAATAAACACCCTGGTCGCACGGGTCAGAGAAGCAGCCATGGATGTGACAATAGCCTACCTGTGCCTCGGGGTCTGTGTCTGCTGTGAGAGCAAGGGAATCAAGGGAGGCAAGGAGCAGAGATCAAGCATCCCAGTGGGAAATTGGTGAGATCGCACTGAAGGTCTGGGACAGCTGACTTTGAAGCCAGAGCCATTCAGAGTGTGGGAGAACACTGGGCTCCAGAGTAGCTNTGGGATTGGCAGCCTCTTCCCTTCCCTCTGTCTCTGCAGGACCATCTCCTGCTGGGAGGAGCAAAAGCTGAGTAGGCAGAGGCTTCCCAGCGCTGTGGGTTACCCTGACCCTGAGATGTCCAGTGTGACCTTACAGATTAGAGTGTGCCTGGCCAGAAGCCATGTGCTTGGCTCTCACGTCACCAGTAAGTAATGAGCTATGGTCAGAGCTATCCTCACAGGAGCTGTTAGAGGGCATAAGTGCCAGCTCAATTCTTTTGCTAATGGGCAGCGAGGATGTGTAGAAAGTAGAATTCCCCAAAGCATCCTGGCCGGTGCTCTCATTGCCATCCCACTAAAAAAGCAAGCAACATTTCCACCAAGTTCTGATCCCTTACAGTTCTATCCTTTCTTCTGGAGGAAGGAGGGTGGGTGAAAATTCACAAGGAAGAACAATGCATTCATTTCCTGGATTCTGAAGAATGCTTCATGTCTCAAAATTAGATTAGAGGAGTGGATTTCTTCTCTCTGTTTCTGACCTTTCCCTGGAAGGACTGCTGCCTGGTTACTGATGGTTTCTTCCCTTCACTACTCCCGAGTCACTAAGTGACAAAGTGACAGACGTGTATGGATGCTTTCTGGGAAAACTTGGATTCTAGAGCCTCTATAAAAAGCACAAGGGGATGGCCTTTCCTTTTCCTCCATCCCTACCTCAGCTAGCATTTCTTCAGTTGATTTGCTAGTTAGAGTCTCAGAAAGATCACGGCTCATGGGGACGTCTTACCTTTCCTGCGGTCTCTGCTCCTGGTGTGAATTTATCCGGCCCATTCTGCTTTTCCTGTCTCCTCTTTTAAAATCTAGGGCTGTGCTGTTGTAAAGGCAACCACCCGGCACGGCTTTACAAGATGCCAGCGGAGGACAGCCACTCTTGGGCACCATGAGGCAGTGTGAGCTAGTAAAGGAGGCCAGTTTCTGCCATAGCGATTTCTTACATCAAAATATCTGTTTAGTAATGAAATTAAGCAAAAGCAAAAGCAAAAAAAAAAAAGTCATGGAAGAGAAACAGACATCCAAAACCCAAAGTCCTGCAGAAAATGAAGGTTTAAGTGAGTGTTCAAACATTCTCTCGCTGACCCCCTCCTTGTCCAACCTGGAAGGAACTGGCAGGTTTATACAAATGACTCCCATGAGTCCTCAAATGTTTGATGTTCATGGTGCGTTTAATGTGAAAACTACACGATGAACTTAATGCCAATTTTGAGTGTGAAAATTCAGTAGCTTATCCTTAAATGGCTCATTTGGCGCACACGCGTGTGTGTGTATGTGTGTGTGTGTGGTGTATAAGTGTGTAAGCGTGTAACCGTGTATTGGTAATCTCACCCACGTTTACATTTTTGGAAGTCAGGTAATGACACTGGGTTTCTTGCTCGATTGCAGTGGCTCTCAGCATGTGGGTCTCAACCATTGGAAGAAATGTATTTCTGATGGTCTTAGGAACTGAGACCCTGCTCAGTAGCAAATTACAGTTCTGAAGTAGCGATTAAAATAAGTTCGTGGTGCAGGGTGGGGGAGGCTACAACAGGAGGAGCCATATTAAAAGGTCGAAGCTTTAGGAGGGTGGAAAACTACCGGTCTGTGGCTTTCTTCCTCTTATTGACCTGAAGCTTGTCATTTCAGTTACACTGTCCAACCACTGAAACCACACTAGAAACCTGTGTCTGCATTCTCATTCCCCAGCTAGCACCAGGGTTGCACAGGAATCAAGTCACCGTGAGTGCTAGAGTTTCAACTTAGATCATTATTTACATTTGACTTGGGCAGCAAGCATCTTACCCACTGAGCATGCTCCCCACCTTTGCTTTGCCACTTTGGCTGCTACTTCTGTAAAAGATAAGTTGCTTACATTGCAGTGTTCCTTATACAGCTAAAGGATCCCCACAGTAATGGTACCTTTGAAGCGACGTTTTTAGAAGTTCAGTTACTCACTCCTCATTCTTCTGTTTGTATTGTGCTCTGTCCCTGGCATACCATGCCTTGGTGGAAGCTGAGATATCCTTCTCTGAGCTCTGCTCTGGGTTAGCAAGTGTTTTATGTTAAGGGGCAACCAACCAACATTTCAGACTTTCTAGGAAACACATGATCTCAGACAGAGAGCTCTTTAAATGTTGCCTCTGTGTTAGAAAAGAAAGGCAATATATACTCAAACAAGAATGGCTTTCTTCCTGTAAAATGCTTCTAAGAACAGAAGCAAGCCACAGTTCAGGTGTGACTTGTGGATTATAGTTTGCTGACCCCAGATAGAGATGGCGACACCTACTATTAGTGCTATCCTAAGGACACCACCCTGTCTTAGACCTGGTAATGGGGGACAGTGTTTGTCTTGAGGTTGACCAGAAGATATGGTGAGGCCCCTTGTCCCTTGCCTCTGGGATCCCTATCTCTGACGTGGGGAAAGGATGTTTTTGTCATCAAGGCACCAGACTGACAGGGTTTCTTGTTGTATCCTTTTTATTACGTGCAAAACTTCATCTAAAGCTCTGACCAGGGTATGAATACCAATTGTTAGCTTTTCCTTCCTGGTGTCAGGGCAAAGAGAGGGAACAGTCTTCCCTAAGGAAGTGACCCTTCAGCCCAGCCTGACTCTTTCAAAACCTTCCTGCAGAGCTCTGAGAAGAGCAAACCTTGCTCCATGGTATCATCTCTCCTTTGGAGGTGTGTGTGTGTGTGTGTGTTGTTTATTTATTTTGTTTTGTTTTCCAACTTTGGTTATTTTGATAAAGAGTTTTCTTCATCTGGATGGATAAGGTTAAGGTACATGTAAAATATTAGTTTGCAGAAAATGTGACATGGTTGAACAATCTAAAAGCCTCATATCAAAGTATAGAACATGGGTAGAAAAATACCTGACACTATTGAAGTAATACCAAGAAAGAGTACAGATGGCTTGGGAATAGCTCTAAGCTTAGCTGCTACCAGGTCTACTCTGTAGGAAGTAATATTGTTTTGTTTTAGAAAATATGAAAAATGTAGAAAGACTTATAGGAGAAAGCACAAGGAAAACAGACCAACAAGAGCCAGATGCCTACTCTCTTCCTTTAAAAAAATTAATCGTATAGTATTACAATACAATCACATCATTTCTCTCTTCCCTTTCTTCCCTCCAAATCCTCCCATATACTCCTTCTTGATCTTTTTCAAATTCATGGCCTCTTTTTCATGAATTATTGTTACATAGGTACATATACTTGTACATACATATCCTTAAATATGCACACACATTTAAATACAGATACAAGCAGCTCTGTCTGTATAATGTTATTTATGTGTAGGTTTTAAGGGATGTCAGAAGCTACACATATAAAGTCTCACCAACATCATTTCTAGAGGAGAACTGAATAAAGGTAACAGTAGACAGGCTGATGTGCGTGGGGAGTGACCTCAACCCTACACAAAGACCTGCAGGCAGCTTAGGAATGCCGAGAGCAGGGGAGTTGGTCTTCCTCAGGGAAGAGCACACCAATTAACACCAAAGCAACATTAGGCCTCTAAATTCATTCCATCTTTTATAACAAATAGATCCTTCCCATTTCTATTGTTGGTGTTCTTCCTGGTGCTCAATGAGCTGTATTTGAAAGCTATTCTTTTCACAATGTTCACTTGAGGTGAATACATTCCCATGTTTTTAAAACCCGTGTGTGATATCATTGAAATAGCCGTAGAGAGTTCCAGGGTTACTGCTAATGCATATGAAGGAGGTTGATCTTTTGAGATTGCCTTTGAAGCTATCACACCTCAGAACCACTGTCAGAATTAGAAAAAAAAGGGGGGGGTGAGTGAGAAAGAAATTGAAACAATTTTCGCCCTCTCAGAAAGTGCTGGAAGGGTGGCTGCAGAAGATTCCTAAGATAACAAAATCGCCCTTTCCGGCCAAGCCAGCCCTAGAGTGAGGCAACCACACAGGGTCTGTGTGGCAACAGGAGATTAGGATCCCCACAAGAGCTGCCAACCTGCTCCTCAGGGCATTGGCTCATCCGCAGGACGACATGGTGCCAGCTCAGGAGTTGACAGCAGCTGCTCCTATTGCATGGTCACCACATGCATGCCCTGTCTTGATTAATTGTGTTGTTTCATGGTAGATATTCTCCTGTCACAGAACATTCTGTGCCATTCTGGTGATGGTGATTAGCCCAGGGATAACCTCTTCAGAGCTCATCAGTAGGTGTCTCTTTCAGGGCTGCACACCCCAAGCAGCTTCTAAGGGCTGAAGTGTGCAGCAGGGCATTAATAATACGAAGCCTCACAGCGTCTGCGGCTGTAGGGAAGGGACCGTCAGGCTTCAGCGGTTACTCCTTCTGTCCACGGCGTGGGTGAATGAGATTAGAGCTGGACTTTGGGATTTGTTAAATGACAAAGTCTAGTGACCTTAATTACTAGAATGCCCTTCCTAGTCTCGTCTGACCAGCGCGAATGAGAAGTTTCTCTATCACGTAAAAGGCAAGGGTTACTATCTGGTAATGCAAAAACTGCCGTTTGGATAGCTGACGTTCCAAACAGAAGAGAACAAGCAGTGACAGAATATGAACTAATTGGTGTATCAGTCTCCCCAAACGAAATTAAAGTGAGTGTCTGAAGTCTTGGCTGAATCTTCTCTCAAGATTTTAGAATCTGTAAATCAAAATGACTTTCTTAGCCTGAGCCCTATTCCAGAAAATGTCTCCACCCATTGCAAAGACAGAATGGATATGGAAAGTTACAAAGGCAGAAAGCAAAAGCACCCATAAATCTGACCACCCAGAGGCAACCGGTGTTCATAGTTCTCTCACATCCTTCTGGAAAATTCTATACATATATATATATACGTGGAATATATATGTGTGTGTGTGTGTATTATATATATATAATATATATAAATATAAATATATATATATAATGAGTTGTGATGTTACACACATTGTTCAATAGCATTCTCTTTTCCACACCAAGCCATGTGTCCTGAACTGATATTGCCCTTCTTCTGCCCCATAGACCACAGCCACACCCTTTAGTTCCTCTCCAGTGCAGCCAGGACTTCACCACTTCCCAGAGCTCTCTCCCCAGGACTCAGTGCTCAAGGACACTGGTCTTTCTCTATCAGTTCAGCTCTCTCCCCGGGAGGCCCAGTCAGATAGTCCAATAAGACACCAGAAAAACATAAAAATAAAAACCAGGTTCTGGAAATCCATCGCCTGTCCTCTTTAATCCTGGGCAGAAAGCTCTCCAAAATTCCCCTCCTTTTGAACTTTTTCTGTCTCCAACCTCTTAGGAACAGTGATTTTCAAGTCTCCTGTGGGGGAACACCCACCTTTTTTGGGTAGAACATATTATTTTTCTTTTCTCGCTGAAGATTGAAGCTAGGGCCTCGCACACGGTAAACTTAAACTCTACCACAAGTTGCACCCATCTCTGTGATTTTATCTCCCCACCAACCTTTTGTTTGAAAATGCCATTTGGCATATGTCATAATGCCCGTGCCCTATGAGGACTTGAATGTGCATGTCTCCTCATATATTCCATATATTCTGAAATGCCCAAACTTGCACTTCAGTGTGGCAGTAGTAACAGGTATAGCTTTGAGATGTGATTAAGTCACAAAGGTAGAACGCTCATAAAAGAGATTAGTGACTGTAAGAGGCTTGGGGGAACTAGTTTCTAGGTTTTCTGTGGTCTCTAGTCTCCTCTTCCTGCTGAGAATATAGCATTCACCTCTTATATATGAGACTGTAGCAAGAAGGCGCTGCCAGACAGGTAACACCAGGGCCTTGAGCTTGTCCTTTCCAGCCTCCGGAGCTATAATAAATGAGTTATTTCTATTCTTATTAATTTCCTGGCCTGTATTATTTTTGTTGTAGCAGCCACAAGACTAGGAACATGTGAAATAATGAAGTGGAGTCTTGCTGCCGTTTCAATCCTAACTAGAGGTAAAGCACATCTCTTGGGCATCAGCCTGGTCCCTCAGAGTGTCACTCAGGGCCCCTCGGCATGTAAAATAATATAACAAAATCCAGCACGCAACAATGAAGATTCACACTCTCCAAAAGACGGACAGGTACACGAAGAACTAGGAAGTTAAATGGAGAGATCAGAAATGGCTTATGAAATGGAACAACCGACGTAAAATATAAGCCTCCCATTTCTTTCTGTTATTAAATGTACGGGCATAAAAATCACTTTGAAACTTCTGTGAAAACTTTTAGGTGCTTACTCTCAAGCTTTCGACTGGTCACAATTCACAGGTTGTCACCTGACCACTGGGCTGACTTCATTGCATGCAGCGTGTTTGGGCCAGCCTCTGCCCACCTCACTGACCTAGCAGGTCATCTGGAAAAGCACTATCTTTGATTGTGTGGCTGTCTGAAGTGTTGACACCTTGAGTGGGTTATGTCATCTCTGGGACACAGCCCCAGGGACTCCTTTCACAGGGACACATGGAGTTACGACCCAAATCATTAAGGAGAAATGCACCAAGAACATTTATGGAAGACTTAGGTAGCAGTCATTTTATATAACTGGAGGTTGGAGATAGGAGATAAAACTGTTCCGTGACTGTTCCCTGCCCCCAGTCCTGGCATGGCTGTCTTAGAAAGCTGCACTAAGTCACTAAAAATAGGTCCACAGTTCACAAAATGCTGGGAGAGAATTCTTCAGTGAATTGAATTCTGTGTATATTGTGTTTGCAAAGCATAAAGATGTGGGTAGAAGTACTTATTTCCAGTTCCCTGTTCTAAACACACTCCTGAACCCACTGCCCCAGAAGAAAACAGAATGCATAGACCATAGAATTAAGAACAGCTTGATTGTTGCCCAGTTTCACCAAGTTAAATTTTATGAAAAATTTCATAAACTGTTCCTTTTTATGAAAGTGGAAAGAAAAAGAGAAAACCAACAAATATAGATTAAATAGGAATATCCAAAGTTTATTGATTCCTCTTTGTTACCTTCATATTAGAACTTTACCATCTAGTAAGCCGCCTAGTCTTGTCTTCTCTCACTTTGCTTTTCCTCTATAGAAAAAAATAAAATGAAAATATTTGTTAGTCTGCATCTGACAGAGGATTAATATTAGAATACATAAGGAACTCAAAACACTAGCAACAAGAAACCAAACAAGTCGATTGGCTAATGAGCCCGTAAAATGAACAGACTGTTCTTAAAAGAGGAAACACAAATGGCTAGCAAATATGAAAAACACATTCAGTCATAACAAAAATTCACATTAATATTATGTTGATACTTTCATCAGGCATCAAAGAAAAAACAGCAAATGCTGGTGGGGATGTAAACTAGTCTGGCCATGTGGAAATCAGCGTGGAAGTTCTCAAAATATGGAAATAGACCTACCGTGTGATCCAGATATACCACTCCTGGATATTTACCCAAAGGATTCCAAGTCAACATATCGCAGATACTTACTTGAACCTCACTGTTTTCTGCAGAGCTAGTCAGTACAGCTAAGTTACGGAACTGATCTAGCTGTCCAACACCAGAGGGCTGGGCAAAGAAAATGCACAATGGTATATTTCCAGCTGTAAGAATAATGAAGCTGTATTGTTAGCAGGAAAATTGATGCAAGTGTAGATGAACATATTAAGTGAATTAAACAAGTCTCAGAAAGACAAATATCATTTGCTATTGCTAAATTTATACGTATGAATAAAACCATGGGTGTATATATGCCATGAAGGTATAAGAAGAACTATTGAAAGGAACTAAAAGATCTAACGGGATGGGGAGGAAGAGGAGGGTACTAGAGTATGGGGAGAATTCGCTCATTGTGCAATATACACTTGTGCGAAAGTGTCCTTATACAGCACAGTACTGTGCACAGTTAAATGAAAATCAGAGAAAATATACTGATAAAAAAGGTTCTTATAGAACACTGTATGATGAATACAATAAATGCATGCAATCAAATTAAATAAAATATGTTGACACAATGATAATAGAAACGGTCACTTTCTTAAAAGGTTTAAATGAGAACATGCATAAGTCAATAGGTACATAGAGAGTGCTCACTAAATACTAAATATGTGTATATATATCCATATCTTTTGAAGATTATTTCCCATAAGCTTCCTTTCCATGAATCCCTCCACTTCTTAAAGCCTATCCAACACGGAAGCTGGGAGGTGGGGAGAGCTAAGCATTTGGATCTGACTGGGGACCAAAATCCCACCCTCTTTCATTTCTCAGCCCACCTCATTTCACTTCTAAAGATCAAATATATCTATTCTTCTTTCAATAAAACCCACTTGAGAATCCTAGCATATAGGGATCAATTATAGATGAAGTAAGTTAGGCAGTTTGCATTATTTTTATGACAAAATCACCCCACACCCAGGGCAAGGAGATGAGTTCCAAGGTGCTGGGGTATATTCCGACCTTCATGGTGGGTTACTTGACATCTTCTTCATCACCCACCAGTATTAATATCCATGCCCTGCTGACTATGTGCCAGAGCATTGAGTGCTACCTGCCTTAACTGGGTGTAGTGTAGAAATCTTGTTAGTTCTCTGGAAAATAAGAGAGCTTATGTATTCATAATCTAGGTTAAAAAAAAACAAGATTTTTTTTTCCTTCCGAATCACGGTGTCCAACTGTCTTCTAAGTAAATCTGGATTATGGCTTATATCTGTAGGTTTGTCCTGATCTCAACTTTGGTCAGAGAAACTTCTTTTTATGGTGGGCAGTGGTTAATGTCGAGTCTCGTTACTAGGCAAAGTGCCAAGCACAAGAAACTGTGAGTGCTGAGCTATAATGAATCATCTATGTTACTCTCCCCAACTTCTCCCCTTCATCATCATCAGGGAACATTGAAGAAGAGTGGGAGAAAATGTGAGAGCTGACAGCTGATGAAGGGAGCTATGAAATGCTGACTTCTGATCATGTGATAGTTTTTGCACACATCAACATATAGTCACTGTAGTACCTACACAAGACCTACACAAGATCAAGCCAGGCAAAATCCCAACACCAATGGGAAGGGACCCCAGGTTCCACGTGTGACTCTTCTTTGGGGTTATGGGTGCTTCTAGGTTGTCCATGTCCCAGGGATTTGGGCCACATTCATGCACATATAGGCAGTATTGACTGGACTCGGGAAGTTAGTAGCAGCAACAACAGCAAAAAGAAGACATCAAGTTTGGAGGGAGATAGGATGTGATGCACTAGGGAGAGTTGGAGGAAGGTACTGTTGATGGACAGATGTGATAAACATATGTTAGATACATGTACGGAATTTTCAAAGAATAAATCAAAATGTTTATAAATGAAAAAGAAAGATTACATGGGACCCCTCATAGATACATATGTTGTGAAAACATCAGGTAGGCAGCTTATAACAAAGCAGGGGCACCCCTACTGTAGGTCTCAGATGATATGTGCTGGCTTTTTCAGACCTTGGGTTGGTGGTTCTGGTAATACATTCCAAGCTCCTTTGGGCCTATTAGTTTGTCCAAAAACCATGTAACAGAGAAGATTAATAAGAATTAAAGGAAGAAAACCAACAAAATTATTGCAAGTTCATAATCCTTTATCCTAAGTTGCAAATTGAATATCATGGCCATTATTGTAGGGTCAAAGAGGATGGTCCTGGGACAGCAGGAGGATGGTCCTGGGACAACCTGGCCTACAGAGCGAGTTCCAGGATAGCCAAGGCTAAACTGAGAGACCCTGTCTCGAAAAAAGCAAAACCAAAACAAACAAACAAACAAAAACCCAAAGAGGTTTGTCCTCCAAGGCATGTCAAAGGGGGTTCCAGGCTTGAGCATTCACACCTGAACTCTGAAATAGTACCTGAATGGCTACAGAGAGCTGGGGACAGTCTGAAGACACCGTTGCTGGCTTTCTTCATGGATTTTGGTGAGTCCTCCCTACGTGAATGAGGAAGCTTATGAGATGACCAGTGAGTCATTAAGGATGAATATTCTCATTACGTTTGGTGGCAATAAATAAAGCTATTTTGAAATTAATGGTGCTCTCTTCTCACAGAAAAGACTCTTAGTTGTCTTCATGCATGGCTGAATAGGATTTCTGAAGTGAGGAAATGAGAGCAATATATTCACAAGAGACACTTAGGCTGAATTATTTTCATTGTAAAGATAAGTCTTTGGTGGCCAGGAATGAGCTCTTCTCCTAAGTAGAAGAGGAAGTGAGAGAAACCTGGTGACAGGAACATGCTTCCTGCTTTGCTACTTTCTGCCTTTCCTCGTTGACACTCTCTCAGCTACTATTAGACAACTTTTTAAAATACTTGTTCTTTTATTGAACTCAGCCAATCTCTTGGCGATGGAAGATACCAAATCTCTTCTTGCAGAGATGAGATTTCTTGTTATGAGATAATAAATCTCTCTCATAGAAGATATTTTGCTTCTGAATTTTGTTGCTTGAACCTGAAGTCATCTTTATTTTTTTCTCTAGTCAATAATGGGAAATAATATTTATCATCATTGTCTTTATTATTATTATTGCTTGAGATAGGATATTAATATGTAAGTCCTGTCTTGACCTAGAACTCACATGTAGACCAGGCTGGCCTTGAAACTTCAGAAATCACTGCTCTACCTCATGAATGCTGAGTTTAAAAAGGATGGGGAACCATTCCCAGCTATTTTGGGGAATTTCTTATAATGTGTTTGAATCATTTTTACCTCTACCTCTTCCAAGATACACTTCCTACCTCTCCAAACTCTTTCAACCTCGCGTTCTCTTTAATTTTTTTTTTACATCAGTCCATGCACTAGGGTTAGATCTTGGTCACACTGGTCCCACTGCCGGTGGCTCCACACACTACCTAAGCCACAACAGCATCCCCCACATTCAGGAGGCCTAGTTCAGTCCTGTGCAGGTTCCCCAGTTGTCAGCCTAGAATCAGTGAGCTCCCACTGACTTGGGTCAGTTGATTCTGTGGGTTTCCCCATCATGGTCTTGACCCCTTGATTAGTATTATTGTTTCTCCCTCTCTTTTATTGTACTCTGGGATCTGCCCACTGGTTAGCTGTGAATCTCTACATCTGCTTCCATCTGTTTCTGGATGAGGGTTCTAGCTTCTCTGGGGTTGTAGGCTGTTGGCTGGTTATCCTTTGCATTATGTCTGATAAAACTTATGAATGGATACATACTGTATTTTTCTTTCTGGGTCTAGGTTACCTTTCTCAGGATGTTGTTTTCTAGTTCAATCCATTTGCCGGCAAATTTCAAGGCGTCATTGTTTTTTGGTTTTTTTGGTTTTTGATTTTTTTTCCACTGAGTGGTACTACACTGTGTAAATGTACCACACTTTCATTCCCTTCTTCTTTAATGATCACCCAGCCTTATAGAGGGACTGTAATAGAGATATTCTATTTGTCTGAGTGCTTCATTAAAACTTATTTCCTAAATTTTAATTGGTTGTGAGTTTTTGGATTAACTATCATCTGCTATACATGGAAGCTTCTCTGATGGGGTCTGAGAGCTGCACTAATCTATGGGGACACAAGTACCTGTGCACATGAATACAGGTACCTGTGGAAGCCAGAAAAGGATGCTCGCTCTCTCTCAGAGCTGGAGTTACAAGAAATGATGAGCTACTCATCATGGGTGTTGGGAACTGAACTGGAGCTCTCTGCAAAAACACTTCATACTCTAAAGCACTAAGCATCCCTCCTGCCCAATGTTTTCTACATTTTGTTTTTGTTTGTATTCAATAGTGAATCTCCTAAAGACTGTAAGATGAAAGATGAGGACCTGTGAGGAAGTGGTGAAAAGGGACCCTTGTATCTTAGTTTGGTAAATATAAATTAGTGTGGTCATTGTGGGCAATAGTGTGGAGATTTTTCCAAAGAATTGCAAAAAGAATTACTGAACTGAGTTTGGAGTACGTGCCTGAATTTTCAGCCCCTGGGTAACAGAGGGAGGAAGAGCACAGATCTAAGGCCAGCCTGGGTTGCAGAGCAAGTTCAAGACATCCTGTGGCACATAATGGGACAGGGTCTCAAAGTAAACTTCCCCGCGACATAGTAATAGTCCTTCTGGGTGTGCTTGCGGAGGAAATGAAACCAGTCTATTAATGAGCACTCCTTCACTCCTTGCAGCATTGTTCACAATAGCCAAGATGTGAGATCACTCAGTGTCCGTCAGCACATGAATGGACTGGACGAACAAAAATGTGGCATATACACACAATGAGGGGCTATTCAAGTTTTAAAAATAGAAGGAAATTCTGCCACTTGCAGCAACGTGAGATCAACCCAGGCAGCATTATGCTACGTGATAAGCAGGCACAGAGAGACAAATACTGTCTGTTCTTATTTCTCAGTGGTGTCTAATGTAGTCAGAGTCACCAAAATAAAGAGTAAAAGGACGATTACCAGGGACATGATCATGGCAAAGGAAAAACTGAGAGCCTCAAAGAAGAAAGTCCCATTGGAAAGAGCCAACAGTTGTGATCTACTACACAGTCTAGTGACTCCTAGTTACTACAAAAGACTTTGGGTGTTTTTAACTACAAAAAATATTAAGTATGTGGGGTGGTGGGTTCTGCCAGCACCATTTGTTGAAGATGTTTTCTTTCTTCCATTGTATACTTTTAGCTCCTTTGTCAAAAATCAGGTGTTCATAAAATGGGAGTTAATATCTGGGTCCTCTATTCGATTCCATTTGTCAACATCTCTGTTTTATGCCAGTACCAGGCTGCTCTCATTATTGAAGCTCTGTAATAGAGTTTGAAGTCAGGGATGGTAATGCCTCCAG
>LOEQ01007494.1:4034-18605 GCA_001685075.1 Bramus lutescens | reverse complement strand
TTTTTTGTTTTTCCATATAAAGTTGATTATTTTTCTCTCAAGGTCTGTGAAGACAGCCTTATTTACTCATTCCCTAGTGTATGCATATATCATAAGATAATATCACATTCTTATAAGAATATGGAGTTGTGCTTGTCAATCACAAATAAAATAAAAATTTAAAAATGCATCTCCTAAGCCCACCTTGCTGCCACACAATCACGATTTGGAACCATCCAGAGATGGGTAAACATGATACTTAAGTACTTTTAGGATGGAAGTGCCATCATTGACGCAGGCCTTTGCTATTAAAACCAGTGCTAATGACAGACCTCCATGGACTGCTCTGGCCGCGAAACACAAAACACCGATACCCTATGAAGAATTATGTGACTTTATTGAATATGATTGTGTTGTTTACTCATAAGTGTATATAATTTTAAGTAAATTCAATTCATGAAAAATCTAGATTTGTCAAGCAGCAAAGCTGGTGAGTGTTAAAGAGAAGTTAGTTTGAAAGCATGAATTTCCTAGCATTTCTAGATTTGCTAGCAGTAACATAGACCTATATATGCCTCAGTGTTCTACTGGCTTCTCTAGCTTCTGAGGTCAGTGTTAAGTGGAGTGACAGATAAGAATCTATGTGGTGGTGGAGCTCAAGTCCAGGATTCCATGCCAAAGAATAATATAATTGAATTCTTGTCCTAACCCTGATTTGTTGGAGTTGCTTTGGAACCCCAAACAAATCATTTTGTTTTGCTGCATAGGGAAATCATATTAAGAAGCTTATTCTACAGAAAGTGGTTTGAGTTTCTGTGAAGGGAGAAAATATGATTGGCTTTGGCAGAAGAGTGGATTACATCTAGAGAAAATCAGATCTTCCAAGAACATTGGCACTTATGAGGAACTTAGCATTCTCCCTGTCCAGACTTTACATATTCTAGTTACAAAAGCTGCAAGGGTATTTTAGCTGTGACGGTCCAGTGTTTCTTCCCTTCTCCCCCAACCAAGATTACAGATGAGTCTGCTTCCAAGGAGCAGTGCCAAGAGTGATGACATTCTTGGCATCACAATGCCAGGCCTTCTGAGGTGAGTTTTCACTTTATGTCACACTAGGTATGAGCTAATCTGTCACATATGTTGAGTGTCAGGGTTACTGAGTGAATTTAACGTTCCATATTCATTATGTTTTTATTGTGATCAACTGAAGAACATTTGGGGTTTATTGTTGTGGATTCTGACTCTTTGTGCTTTGGCCCAAAGAGAGGACAGAACAGGGAATGTGATTACAAAGGATGAAGCATCATGCCCTGCATACAGAAACACTAACTCGAATGGAACTTTGGACTGAGTTAATCTTCATGACACCTAAGCAATGCTCTTCCCCCCTCCCTCCTCCTTTCCCTTCTCCTTGTCTTCCTCCTCCTCTTCCTCTTTGTCCTCCTCCTCCTCCTCTTCCTTTTATTTTTTTCTCCTTTTTGGTTTTTCTAAACATGGTTTCTCTGTGTATCCCTGGTTGCAGTAGCCTGGAACTCACTCTGTAGCCCAGGCTGGCCTTGACCTCAGAGATCCTTCTGCCTCTCCCTCCTGAGTGCTGGGATTAAAGGGGTGCAGTACCACTGCTCAGCCCCTTTCTTAATAGCAAACATTGAAAAGAGAGTTTCTGGGTTGAAAGCTCCCTTTCCAGTCTCTCTCACATTTCCATTTAGGAAGAGGAAGGACGTATTTCAGAGTGTCATTGTGATGACAGGGTTGTATTAGAAGTAAATTTTTATTTCTGCTAAAAATAGCTGCAAAGATTGTGGTGGATAAACCTCATTGCATTTAGAATCTTAGTTGACTTCCTTTGAAGGTTCTAGGATTCAGAAGTTTCCTGATAAGTCACAGAAATAAGCAGGGACTAAAGACTTCACCTGACTCAGGAAAAAAGGCTACCTTAAAGTATTACTAAAAAACAATATTTGTTTGTGTGCAACTGTGTGTATATATGTAAATATATATTTGCCATTTTTAATAACAAGAATGCAAATCCACTTTTATTTACTTTACATTAGGAAGGCCATTTTGGAATTTGAACCATGCCACTGTTTCCAAGAGGGTATTTCTTTTCCCCAAATTCCTCTGGCTTTGTTCTGCTGGCATCTAGGCGTCACTGTGTTGTTTTGTTGTGGTGGTAGCTTTGTTGTTGCTGTTGTTTTAAACACATAAGCACAACTCTTGGTAAAGTAGAATTCAGTTTTATCTTGGGCATAAACACCTTCAATGTTTCAGAAGATGTAAGAGTTCTCTGTGGCTCTAGAGACTTCACTTATTGTCTGCAAAAATGGCTTTGCAGAACAGCCTTCCAGTCATTTTTGCCTTTGAGCAGTCGCGTTCCCAGTAGGTCTCCACAGGCACCGGAATGGGCACTTTTAATCCTGGAAGAGAGGAATAGCGAATAAGGCTGGAAATCCACAGAGGTGTACCTTCTGAAGTTACGTGGACAAAGAGGGTTCAGTCCAAGCAGAAGCTTACTACAGTAAGTAACTCCAATAGGAAGAGCTCTGGACAGTTCTCTGTGGCTGTGTGGATAACCAGCCGGCATTATGAGTGAGCAAAGAGACGAAATTATCTGAGATTCAATCCCACTCCTCCTCCTTTAGGAACAGCGTGGCCTGTTTATGATACTCTACATCAGAGGTTTCAATTTCTCCAATTTAGAGGAAAATAGGATAATAGTTTGAAGACAGAATTTCTACTATAAAGTAAGCTGTGAAGCTGTGCTGAATCGTGTGTGTGTGTGTATTTATATGTGTACATGTTTCTATGAATGTGAAGGCATGTATATATGCATGTGTTTGGAGGCCAGAGGTTGACAGGAGATGTCTTCTTCCATCACTCTTATCTTTTGGGACAGAGTCTGTCAATCAACCAAAGTTCACGGACCCAGCTAGACTGATTAGTTAGCAAGCAATAGAGATTTTCCTGTCTTTGCCTTCCCGGTGCTGGAACCACAGGCATGTGCACTACTACATCTGGATTTATATGAGTACAGGAGATTCAAACTCAGGACCTCATGTTTTGGTGGCAAGCATTTTGCCAACTATCTTCCCAGCCCAAAATGATAGTTTTTAGAAAATAAAACAGAAGGAAGCTGCAATCTCCACTCATGCTGATAGTTGAAAGGGTTTTTTTCAATGAAGAAAGGGCCGTACCTCAGAAAAGAGAGCTGCTTCATTGTGTTGAGTTATTCAGTCCCCAAGCAGCAGTTATTAGTGGGTGACCACACAGAGAGAGCGGGAACACTGAACAATGTCACTACTCACTGGGCATCTTATCTTACTCACAAATTTATTGACCTTGAAAAACTCAATATGTTTAGCTGAGTTTTTGTTTTATATCTCTGTGTCTCCCCCAGATGCAGGGAGTTAGTGCCCTAACACCCAGTGAGGTGGTACTCTCAGGAGACTAATAAACAAAGTCATGGAGTTGCGACACCCATCCTGGAGTCGGGACTCTTATACAAAGAGGAAGAGAGAGTGTGTGCTGGTCTCTAGCATGCGAGAGAATACACTGTGAGAAAGCACTTGCTTGAAAGACAGGAAGTAGATCTCACCAGGGATGAACTGGGTGATAGTCTGCTCTTCGATTTCTCATCCCCTCGAAGTGTGAGAAATAAATGTTGAACCAACAGCTTCTTACCCTTAGGTCATAATCCCATATGCAACAGCTGGATATGGAGATGGCCCCAAAAATTGGCAACAGTGCAAGGTTTCTGAACATAGAACAGCAAAATATATTTGTAAAACACATGTGTGGCAAAGCCAAGATGTTTTCACAACACTCAGCAGTGTTGAGTGGCTTCACTGTAGCCTTGGTTCTGGTGGAGAAGGCAAATGCACTTTCTACTGGGACATATGCTGTGATTCATGTAACATGAGCAAACACTGTCTGAAGTGCTGGGTCAGACTGGAGTTTGTGCTAAGGAATGAATTGTAGCGTTTTTTACTGTACATAGGAAGTTTTCTGAGACTATGAAAGCATGGTCATTTATGGAAACAAAGACTTTTAATATTTCTCCTAGCATCACTCACCTATGTATAAGTACCACACTAGTTCATTTTTGAATTAGATTCTGTTAGATTCTTTGATTTAAAACTTTGTTGTTTCAGGGCCTGGATAGCTAGCTGGTTCAGGGACTAAAAATGTATACCGTTTTTGCAGAATGCCAGTGTTCAGTTCCCAGCCCCCATGTCAGGCGGCTCACAGCTGCATGTAACTCCAGTTCTAGGGAATTTCAAACTCTCTTCTGGCCTATGAGGACACTGTACTCTTGTACACAAACCCACACTTAGACACATACATCTAATTATTTGGAAAATCTTTAAAAATTGTTCTCGAGTTGAATTTAATTTAAAAAACATTAAATAGCACAGGGATTAGGATGGGACAGAATTTCCATCAACGTTGCAATGGTTCTAAAACACACTTTTGTTGTTTTGTACATGGAGAAGGAGTCCTAGAACTGATTATTTATAAAAACAAAAAATACCCATCAATTCCAAAAACCACTGGAAATGTTTTCCATCCTTTAGGATCAAATATGCAGCCTATAATTAATCATTTATGCAAAAAGCAAACAAGCATACCCATATCATTAGCATGAAGTTTTGTTTTCATCGTAATATGTGATAAATTATATGGATACTAAAAATTATCTTAAAATAAATTTCTTTACAACTTATTGCAAGTTAATGCTTGATTTGTGAACTATTGTATATACCCACCTTGACAGTTAATATTGTCAGATGACATGATCTAGAATCATCCGTGAGACAAACCTCTGTGTAGACATGTGCTGATTATCTAGTTTATATTAGTGTCTGGGCAAGCCTGTGAGGGTTTATCTTGATTAGGTTAAAGACGATAGGAAGATGAGCACTAAATACGGGTGTCATTATTTCTGTGGGCTGGGGTTCTGGATCAAATATAAAGAGGAAAGCAACCTGAGCACATTCATCTTCTGCTTTCTGGCTGCAGACGCTCTGTGACCAGATATTTCGAGCTCCTGTCGCCGTGGCTTCTAAGCCATGATGGACTGTTCCCTAGAACTACAAGCCAAGTGAAATGTTTATCATTTAAGTTGCTTTTGTCAAGGTATTTGTCCTAGCAATGGGTAAAGTGACCAGGCACCACAATAGCTGGGATATCCTAAAATTTTCAGGATTAAAAAAAAGGTGGGTGTTGCTAGTGGGAAGAACTTAAGAACTCCCCTTCCAAGGGAAGCCTTGGCTAAAGCCCCTAAGCCTATGAGTTGCACAAAAATAAAAGTTCCATCACATTTAATATTGATGCAAGTCACAAATAAAATACCATATTTAGTAAAATATCTATAGATCTACAATCACCAGACAAAATCTAAGTATTATGCAAGGACCTACAGAGATGTAAACCTAAATTAGTTACACAGATAGCAACAAAAAATAGAAGTCTCCTGTTTTTGTAGAACTTCTATCTGAGCCAGATAAATCTATAATGGGACTAAAGATACAACCCAGTGGTAGAGAATTTGCCTGGCAGGTTCAATGCCCAGAACTATAAAATAAGTAGAAAACAGTAAAACAAACATACAATATTAAATAATATGCTTAGAGGTAAGAAGTGCCCTAAAGAAACCTACGTAAAATGTGATGGGGGTGGGGAGAGAGACAAGGCTATTTTGTACAAAGCAACAAAGAAAGGTCCAGCGTCTTTAGCAATAAAGATTTAACTTGTACCCCAGAGGGATAGCCAGGGGGCAGAAAACCACAATCCTGCCTGGCTGTGGCACTTAAAAACCACAACAATGACTAGCATGATGCAATAACCCTAAGGGTGCATCACTGACAAGCACACCTAGGCAGCAACCAGTATCTCTCTTGTTGGACTTTAGACCTGCTCATCAGAAGGGAAATCATGTCTGGTACTGGAAACCTAACCAGCCACCCAGGGCTAGTGCCATCATAGACCTTGGAGGAGAACCTACAGCCCCCACTTTTGCATTCTAAATACTTGTCTTTATTGACCCAGATAAGCATAGTCCTCACCCCTCATTAATGAAACTTTTCTGAAACAGAGACAACAACCAATCAAAACGTAGACTTGTACAGCCTAGTCCAAACCGATACATCTGAAATACAACTCACACACTTAAGGCTCAGCTAACTTTGAGGAACAGGAGGCAAACGTACTTTAAGAGCTAGATAACCAGTGGGTTTGCTGTGAAACTTTGTCTCCCAGTAATGACAGAAGCTGTACCCATAAAGTCCCACCACCATGACTGCCTAAACAGGAGTTGAACAAGGGCAAAAACACTAGACATACTAAGATGGATTGGGGTGGGGTGGGGCACTTAATGGGGGCTCAAATCTACACAGGAAACTAAGGAATGCTGACAGTAAGAATAGCCTTCCAAAGGGAAGGAAGAGCACACTGATTGGCTATCTAATAGCAAATGGTCAGGCCTGAAAATGTACATAACATAATGTAATAACTGAGCAGGTTGTACTTAGGAATATATATGTATATGTATATGTGTATGTATATGTGTATGTGTATGTATATGTATATGTGTATATGTATGTGTATGTATATGTATATATGCATGTAACAGCAATTGATGAAAAAAGAGGCCATGGGTTTGAAAGTGAACAGGAGGGGTACATAGGAGGGGAAACGAGAAGGGGGAAATGATGTAATTATATTATAATCTCAAACAATAAAAGAAGCAATTTTTAAAAAGGCCTTGTCAAAAACGACATTTGAGAATACCTTTCTATGACTTAAGCAGATAGGCTGTGAGATTAGTGTTAATTGTCAGCCTGACACTGGCATCTCAGTAAAGTCTGTCTAGTTCGTGTTGGCCTGTGAGCACAGCTAGCTTGTGATGGACTTTCATAATTTGGTTCCTTGAGTAGAAGGACCTACCCTTAACATGGACACTGCCATTACATGAGCTGGACAGAGCGTTGAGCTGAATAAAAAGAGAGATTCAGCAGAGAGCAAGCATGTATTCTCTCTCTCTCTCTCTCTCTCTCTCTCTCTCTCTCTCTCTCCTCTTCCTCCTCCTCCTCTCCATTTGGTTGTGACTGTAATGTGACCAGTTACCTCAAGCTACTGGGTCTTGCCTGCTGATGGACTGAAACTGTAAACTAGAAGAAATCACTTCTCCCCCAAGTAACCTTTGTGAATATATTTTATCAAACAAATAAACATAAGCTAATCAGGATTTGGGGAGGATAATGTTCTAGGCAGAGGTGCAGCCAAAGGTCCCGGGCAAGAGAATGGGTCATAAAATGATCTTTAGGAATTCAGAGCGGAGGTTATATCAGGGAGGGGTGATAGTGACATAGCCCTTGGGCCACTTCAGAGGAGGCAGGCCCTCCCTGTTAGCAAAGAGGATTGTAAAAAGACACCATGTTTTCACCCAGCATTTTACATTTTTACTGGACTGTTGCTTAGGGCAGTAAATATCTATCCTTAGATATATATTTGTAATTCTTATCTAACCCCCAAAGCAAAGCCTGTGTGGTGGCTAATCTTTAATTTAACTTGTCTGGATTTGAAATTCCTGACTGACACATCTCTGCGTGTGTCTGTTGATGGCATTTTCAGAGAGCCATGACTGAAGAAGGTGCAACCACCCTAAATGCAGGCAGTATAATCCATTAGGCTGGAGTCAGAGACTGAACGCAAAAGAGAAAAGGAGAGAGCAAGCGTGCCGGCATCCATCTCTCTCTGCTTCCTGGCTGGATGACCTTATGCCTGCCTCCCGCTGCCTGCCATCAAGATTTCCTGACATGATAGATCATACCCCTTCTTAAATGATCAGCAAACATAAATCCATCTTCCCTTGTGTTGACTTTGTCAGTCATTCTTCACAGTAATGGGACGGTAACAGCAGCAACCAGAAACTAGCACATGCCCGTTTCTCATGAACATAGTGAGTGGCCTTTGCTCTTTGTCTCCTGTCTGTATTCCAAATTAGCAATGCGCTCCTAATTTCTGCACTGAGAGGATTGTAGTTAAGAAACTGCACTTTGAAGACAAGTAGAGAGTAGTTCAACTTGAGAGCCTCCTAGATCTTCAACCCTGGGCACACGGCACAGTGCGAAGGTCCTTAGAAAGACAGTTTGGTTCATGGCATTTAAGGCCCCTCATGGACCTGGGGATGACAGTTCCCTGGTGCTATTCTTTTCTAGCCCTCCCCTTTATTGAAACATTTATAAACATGGGCTGTACAGGAAGGCAAATAAACTGGAAAATTACACAGGAAATTTTGTCCAAAACACAAACAAGTAAAATTAGGAAGAACAACATAAATAAACTTGCCTTCTGTGCAAAAAGGGCTTTTGTGGGCATTATTCATGTCTGAACGACAAACCTACAGCTGGAATAGTCTTCATCTTCTCCCTTTTCCAGACAAAAGTGTGGCTGAGACAGGAGTTTAGCTAAGATTACATAGCTTGTCAGCGGCAAAGCAGGAGCTGGTATTCATCTCTTTTCCCTGGGGTGGGGGTGGGTATATTGGGACAACTTCAGCCCCTGCTATCTCAGCAGGAGAAGGACAAGTTCAAGTGACTAACCCAGTGGCTGCATTGTAAACCTCCCTCTTCCTTTCTGGTTTTGCTTCCTTACTGAGGATTGGTAATAGAAATTATTGAACTCTTATGACAAAGCTTCACAAATTTCTGATTCTGTGTCAACTAATAAGGACATATGAAAAAATATTCTGAATGGATTCTAGAGAGTGTAGGGTTTAAACATGAGAACAGAAAGCCTTCTGCATCCTGTAGCCTCGTTCGAGAAGGAGAGGTTCCCTTTCTGACTAGTCTTTGAATCCAAGGACCGTCACAGAGCTGGCATATGCCAAGCACCTGTGTGGGTTCTTGAAGCATCACGTGGACAGGCCTTGTGTTGATGGATCGCCATTTTCATAATCAGTTAAGCTCCAGCAGGGACTAAAACAGACCTCAACTGTCATAAGAAAATACATCTTCCAACAATTTTGGGCTTTCCATTCTTGACCCACACGGGTCACCTGGGAAATGAGAGGACAGAACCCCAAGCCTCTCCATCGCTCACGGGAAACACCTCCGCTTGATACTCCTTTCAGAAGCAGCTTCTTCTGCAGATTCTGAAATATGAGCCAGAGCTTCAGGCCTAGTTCACCTCCATGGGCAAAGTAGTTTTATAATACTTATATCTATTTATATATATTTATGTGTGTGAATTTATATGAATCTCATGTCTCACGGTGCCCAGAGAGGTCAAAGAGAGAATCAAAGCTCAAAGAGCTGAATTTTCTGGTTGTTCAAGCCATCCTGTGTAAGTGTTGAGAACAGAAGCTGGTCCTTGGCAACTGGAGTAAGCACTCTTAACAACTGAGCCACCTCTCTTATCCCGGAAAAGTACGTTTCAGAAAGGACACACAACTTCTCTTCCGAGACTCAGGTTGCCATAGCGAACGCGGAAAAAGAGACTGACTTCCAGTGGTGACACCAGCAGCTGCTGAGAAAGGAGCCACACTTGTCCGCCGTATGTCTGGTGGCTGGATGGGCTCACCCTTTGCTCCAGCGATAACTTTACATACTCACGATTCTGTGTGAGAGTCAGTGAAGGATTTCTCTTACAATTTCCATTTTTCAGGGGAGAAAACTGAAGCAGAGAGGGAAAGCGACTTGCCCTAGATCACTGAGAGCACAATACACATGTCAGAATTAACAGCTATTGCTGCGAGGCATGCAACTGTGGCCAGGAGAATGATGCTCAGCACGTCTGTTTCCTTGTAAGAGAAGTGGGGGGAAAAAGTTCTTTTTTGGATAATGGGGAAAGGTAATGGGATACATGAAAACCTTGATTTCTCTGAGTAGTTCTGCACCTTGTGTTCTTTCTTGTCCTTCAAATAACCTGGCAGGGTGAGAGGGGGTAGGGCATGGTCTCTTAAGCAATCCTGTAGAAATATAAAGATGAAAAGAAAAATTGTTCTTGTCAGAGCCAACGATAATATGACTGATTTGTTCAGACTTATTATTTTGTTTCAATAAAAGGTCTGTCTCTAGAGTTTCCCCAGCAGTCCCACAGAGCCAACCCAAACTGAAAACACACACAGCACAGAGTGCAAACTCATTGTGGAAATATGACAAGAGACTTCAAGAATCAGGAAATTTCTCCTTGAAATGAACAACTCCTCAGCCAGCCCAGTCGTAGGTGTAACAAGGCAGCAAAGCAGCTTCAGCCTGTAAGGCACGCACTGGGGCTTCATGCCCCTCTAGGGAATGGATACCGGAGGCTGCATTCACCAGCTGGCACCCATGGTCCCTGGATAAGACATGCATAGCCTGGCCTTCCAAGTTGGAGCAATTGCTGGCAGAACACTGTGAGCATGTCAAAGGAAAGGTAATTCATTTTAAGGCTCACCTCTGTTTTTCTTGCTTTAAATGGTAGCCACTGGAAAGTTGTGCAAACTTTAGTTGTGGAATATTTAATCTGACATTTGGCACGGCTCCTTTGTTGATCCAAGACGCAAAGAATGCAATGAGGGCGTGCTCATCACTCTTTCTTTGCTTACTCAAAAGAGATCAAGCAGATATGACAGGTTCATGTTCCTTCTCCCAGCTTGAAGCAGGGTCTGCATCTGCACGCGTCCCTGATTTTGAAACAATAACTACAGACCACAAGACATGAGATAAATAGTCATTTAGCCAGCTGAGCATGCGAAATGCCGTTTTAGAGGGGGTGGTGATAGAAGCTTTAAGGGTCACTGTGGCTGTGCCTTTTGAAAGAGATGAGCAGCTCTTCTAGGATCTTGAGTTTCAGGGCTTTGGAGGCTCTCATGGAAACATTGCCCGAAAGAGCCTTCCATTCCTCCCTTGTTTTTGATGAGGAAAAACCAAACCAAACCAAACCAAACCAAAACCAAAATCAGAAAGAAGAACCTTGTGGGAGTCTCCTCCCCACCCCTTCTCTGATCACAAACGGGTTCGCAGACTCCGCTCTTCAACTCCATCGGGGAGTTTACCCATTCTGTTTCTCCGTTGTCGCACATTGTTTCCGTAGAAAAGGCACATCTGCCCCATTTCCTTCCTTTAAGACGAAACAGTTTCTGTCTCGACACAGGTGAGGACAACACTGCCCATCTAGAAAGTTCAGGATTCCCAGAAAGATGAGGTAGCAGGCAGTTCTTTCTCACCATGCAAAGAGGGACAGAGGAAGTCCTGACCAACATTCTAGAACAAAGCGGGCACTGAAGAGAGGCTGTTCCACTGTAGAATGTGAGCAGGTGACTGATGTCAGAAAACACAGCTCCTAAAGTCACGTCCTCTGCAGGCAAGCCAGTCATGAGAAAATGTAGAAGCATCATAGAGAAGGTCAGCTTGTTCATTCTCCCCCACGGAATTATCAGCAGCAGCAATGCAGACACGGAGCAGAAGCTAATATGAACCATGCCAGGGCCAATAATAAGGCTCACTGCTGTTAGCTGGCTACCAATGATGTAATTCTGTTTCAACAAATTCCTAAAACATCATTCCATTTTTATAGCAGGATGGATGAAGATGTACAGGCAGAGAAAGCGCACCAGGCAATATTCAATAATAGAGGAAAACAAAGAGATAACAAAAGACATTTCTCTGACATTGCAGGAGACTTAAGAAGCTGGACACTTATTTTGTTCTAGTTTGAGTTTCCAGGCCTCATTCCAAACAAAAATTTATCTTTGTTTCTCATGGAAAATTTAAAAAAAAATCAAATCTGTTTTAAAAATAATGTCCAAATTTTACTTTTATGGTTTTAGAGTTTGAATAAGTTTGCTAAGAAAGAAACTTCTAGGCCTCAGAAAACTTTAGTCAATAGGCAAAATGGGCTCCAGAGCAGGGAATGGCTATAAAAAATGGAACTTTGAGGCAAATACAATTTGGATTTAAAATAGATATGCACAAATACTGCTAACTTTCTTCCTCTATTTTGGAGTTTTGACATTGAATATTTTTTATATGTAGCAGGAAAAGTGACAATAAAAATGCAAATGCATCCTTCCAAACACTTTCTATTTGGATAAGAGAAATAGTGCATGATACAGTCTTCAGAATTTACTATGTTTCCAAATGACTAGAAGAGAATTTAAGATTCTTAATTCAAAGAAATGGTTTCTGTTTGAGAAGCTGGAAAGCCTGACTACTCAACTTAATCATTAATGTGCATATTAAATTATAATACTGTATGTCATAGGTCTATACAAATATTATTCATCAATTGCAGATAAAAAAATCTATGCATTCTTTATCAAGAACCTAGCACTGTGCCTTTTTTTCTAGCAAGGTGTTCTTAAGTCCTGATGTGAGGTAAACCTGACTGTTAATATGACAAGTTAGAGCAAGTCAAAGAAGGAACATGGAGAGTTTTCAGAAGTCCTTCTCAAAACAGTTTAAATGCCTTCTTTATCCACCTTTCCCAAGTGTCACTTGTGTAAAAAAATTTTAGTGTCCTATCTCAATAATGAACCAGTTGCAATTAAAACTAAGAGTAATTAAATAAAATCAAGAATGTTTCATAGAAGTCACGCCTTCAAGTTTCTCGAGGTGTTCTTACTGGTCTCGTGCACTCAAGGATGACGTCAGGGCATCCATCACTAAACAGCTGGGGGGCACCATAGGGCCTGACAAATCCTCTTAGATGTTTTAGCTATAACACACTGTAGATACTGAGCAACCATTTAGAGCATAGGCTGCAGAATAAAGATATCTTACATGTTGACTCTACTTGACTGGAAGCAGTTTCTAGAATGTTCTGTTGAGAGGTAGAAGTGCGCACAAATAGATTAACAATGGGTGTTATATGTACAGTTGGTGTGGGAAGTCCTTTTGTATATGTATTGCTTTTATTGGTTAATGAATAAAGAATCTATTTTGGCCAATGGCTTTGCAGAGTAGAGCTAGGCAGGAAAACTAAACTGAATGCTGGGAGAAAAAAAGGTGGAGTCAGAGAGATCCATGAAGCCAACAGAGGAAAAAGATGTGAGCCGCCAGCTGGAACCTTGCTGATAGGCTGAAAACCTCATGGTAAACTATAAAATAATGGAAATGGGTTAACCAAAGATATAAGTGCTACCTAGCAATACAGTAAGCCATTGGCCAAACAGTACTGCGAATAATGTAGTTTCTGAGTGATTATTTCATGGTCTTGGCAGCCGGGAATGAACAAGTGGCCCCCTACTACATACAGTGCAATAATGTTGACAGCACAATTGGTTTTAGATTACCAACTGTATCCCAGAATTGAACTGAATGAGCTTTCCCTGGTTGTATACTGATCAACATACCTTCCCTGCAGTGTTCTCAGGGGCAACTGGCATTATTTCGGCTTTCATTTTCATATGACTTTTTTTTTCAAATTTTCATAGCTATCCATGTCTAGAAGCTCCAAGGTCATTTGCCAAAGCTGTAGAAAGACCTCAGTCTATGCTGGGAACTGCAGTATATCAGTTAAGTTATTATGATACAACCATCCCTCCCTTAGCTAACCATTGTTTCATAGTTGAGCATTAAAAAAAATCTGAAAGGGGGTGGGAAAAGAATGTGTCTTTTAATGACCTGTCTTTACTGTCACCTTTTCCTAGTCCTATATTTTCCCCTCCATGAAAGGGATGGCTTAAAGGAAGACAATATTATGAGCATAGTGAATCTTCCAGAAAATATCTTCCAGCATCCTAGTTACCATTCAGTTTCAATAGATTTCTTACGTGTGTATAGTCAATGTATGCAATGGAAACCTTAGAGAAATGCACTAATTTCCAATGGAAAATGCTAAAATTATTTCCTGCCATATTGCTGCAACAGAAATTTTATTGGCAAAGTAAGTTGCAATATTATTCCCAGCAGAAGATTTCTGCATATGTGAAAAAGTATAATTGCTTAACTCAACACAAGAAGAGGAAGAAAAAAAGTGAGCAAGTAGGGAAGTGTATTGCTATAGCTGTAGTTAAGCTCTATATTTATTAAAATCTAACTTATGAAAAGCCACATTTATTAAACACATAAAGAAAGTGATGAATTGTCTAAGGATATCACACCCAATAAAGTTCAGGTCCATGGAGGCTTCATTAAAATAAAAACTGAATCATAATCTTTAATATCAAAAATATAAGAACCTGAGAATTTGTTTGGAGGTTCTAGTGGAGGACCACAGCTACTGATACACCCCCAATGGAAGACTGGTCCTCCTTCATCAAGGAAGGTCATCCTATTCATCCAAGTGTGCAGCTTTAGCAGGGATGCACATGGTGCAGAAAGGGAGGAAGTGGACCCCAGCCATCCGTATCAACAGAATCAACCCTAGAGATGAATGGGACAACAGATGTTGCAGCCAGATTGCCCTCACATTCTGGAACAAGAAAGTTTAAATGGGGTTGGGGTTAGAAGGGAAGACTAGAGGAGGGAGTGTCAGAAGGATGACTGACAACCTTATAAAATGCCATATGGAAATCTACTAAAATATGTGTATGTGTACACACACAGAGACACACAGACACATACACACAGACACACAGACACACACACACACACACACACACACACA
>LOEQ01007493.1:84124-95599 GCA_001685075.1 Bramus lutescens | reverse complement strand
TGTCAGGGGCTGTTGACAACTTTAGAGACAGGTCCTTCCTTACATCTCCACATAGGTTCTGAGAATTGAACTCAAGATGTCTGGCTTGTGTGGTAACTGAACTATCTTAACTTTTTTTTTTTCATCTTGAAAACAATGCTCAAACTATTCTTGTAGAATTCCTCAAGTACCATGCAAGCTCTAAAATACACACCTCTTTCAGTCTGCATGTGGGATCCCAAAGCGTGAGGAAAGCTTCTGGATCCTGCCAGCTCGAATTCTCGTGGTGGGAAAGAACTACTGAGTTATTTGCGATACTACAGTAAGATAGAGATTTGGGCACTGTATAGCTAGTATGCTGTAAAAACCCAGAGAAGGCAGGCAGGATGGCTCGGTGGGTAAAGGCCTTTACCACCAAGCCTGAGGATGGTCCCTGGAACCCACACAGTGGAGGAGAAAACCAACTCCTTTCCGATTTGCCTTCTGCTGTGCACACAAGCACTGTAGTATGGGTGACCCCCACCACCACATACACACACACATAAATAAACAAACATTAAAAGACAACAACAAAATCCCACCAACCCAGAGGGACATTTCAGCCCAGAGAGAGGCTTTCTGGAGGAACATGTGTATCAGCTAAGTCCCAGCAGGTAGAAAGAGCGTGTGTGACCAATACCACCTATGTCTGAATATGTAAGTACTTCCCGCTCACACTCTCTGGCTTTTTCACAAGGTTCACTTGAGAGCTCCCAGGGTGACTGCATCTCAGTGTCCTGTGGAATCAGTTTGTACTGTCACAGCATTTAACGTAATAGTGGACATGGGTGGGTACTTCAGAAGTGTTTGTTATTTACCTGTCACTCTGATAAAGTATCCTATGCAGACATTTCTCAAACAATTTCTCCTGGAGCAGTAATGGTGTTGTGCCAGTGATTAATGAGAGCGCAGTCATAAAAAGAAAATGCACTAATCACTGCCACTGATCAGTTGGCTTCTTAGAAACAACACACCACCCGAAAGTAATGGTGAGTCTCCATAAGGCAAAGTCTCCGTTAGTGGCACAGGGACAATTCACAAGTGTGCAGCCTTCAGTCTTCACAGCAAACAAGCACAGGGGAGTTAGAACTGGGCACTAGTAACTAGAGTTGGTTTACACAGCTTTCTTGCTCTTACAGGTAAAATTCCATTATAACAAACAGAACCATCTGTGGAATGTTTGTGCGCTCCTTCTGCTATCCCAGGGAATGCTTCACAGAAGCTTTTTCTGGGGGGTTTGAACTCTACATTCTTTTGATTTTTTTGTTTGTTTTCAAGACGCTCTGTGTAGCCCTGGTGTCCTGGAACTTGTTTTGTAGATCAGGATGGTCTCGAACTCAGAGATCCAACCTGACTCTGCCTCCTGAGTGCTGGGATTAAAGACATCCGCCAGTACACTCTACAGGTTCTACATAAAAAGTATTCTCCCAAATACTATTCTAATTAACAATCACTTTCTTAACACTGAGAAAAGAAACGCTTTTGTTATAAAGACAATAAAGCGTCAACTCCTCACCACGTTGGTTTATAAACATCCTGTGTGTGCGCTATGCAGGTCACTGCCACTTTTGTGCTGTGAATAAATACACTCGCTGGCAGTGCTGTCATCGATGGTCACAGGCTATTAGCAGCAGACACTGGCCTGTTACTGATCTTCGTTTTCCTGCTGCTTCCCCAAGTTGTGAAATAACTGTGCTCTGCCCTTCTCTGTCACTCTGAACTTCCCAAAAGCCAAAGATACCAACTTAAAATATCTCTGGGATTATAGAACAGGGTATTGTGTAGAGGGTGTGATGACCCCGTGCCAAGCACTGGAGAAAGGCTTTTTGGACCCTCTGGGTCAGTCATACACTCCATAGATTTCTATTCAAAAACCTGTAAAGTCAAGGCTTGGGGGTCAGCACTGTTTCATGTCTGCAGAGAAAAGTTTGAAAGGGTCACAGCTTTTAGTAGTCTATCTGATTTCCTGAAATGTCATTGCCCCCCAGTCCACCTAGCCTCTAGGATTTGCCATATTGGGATTTTACCTGTGCGATTAGTTTCTCACACAGATCCAAAACTACAGCACACTCACTGCAATGGGATCGGTTTGCTTTCAAAATCTTCTAGTAGTAGGTACTCCTCTCCTTCTTCAGAAACAAAAGATGACCCTTGGCTGGTTCATAATCACATAAGAAATGGATCAAGGTCACCATTCACAAGTCAGTGACATCTGTCAAGCAAGTAACAAAAACTGCGAGACTCCAAAGAGCCTGGTAGGTACACTGTGATCAGCCATGATGGCAGAAACGATTTCATCAACAAAAGACCTCAATGGAAACCATTAACAAACCTATAATACAAACCTGCAGTGTAAGCCTATTGAGATGGCGTCATGTAAGCTAGGCTTTTAAATTGTATACACACACATGCACACATATGTGCACATGTAGGCACCCACTCACACACACTCATACACACACACATGATGGCATGTATCATGTACCTGGTGGGTTCGGGCTTCTTGCTTTGACAGTTGATCAACAAGAGGTAGTCCTGTGGGTCATCCTGGAGGCCTAGAGCGTCTGGGTGTGGCGGGAGGCTGATGAGCTGGTAAGAAGGAGGTAGTGCTGCCGAGGAAGAGGCTTCCGGTTGGGTGGAGGCAGGTGCTGTATTCAGAGGGAAAGGTGAATCAACCGGCGCTTGCGAGGAGCTGCCAAGGGGCTTCACGGGATCTGTAATAAAGTTTGATTTTCAATCTATCACAGTTTAAGGCTTTGTTGTTGTTGTTAAACAGCTTTGAAGATAAACTCTTTTAATTCATGAAACCAGAATAAAAGGTACGTGTTGGTTAAAGCAAATACTACCCAAGGCCACAGGCAGCGGTGCACCTGTGCAATGCCAGCTATTCTGAAGGCTGATGTGGAAAACTGCTCACACTCAGGAGTTCAAGGCCAATCTGGGACAACAAAACAAAACAAAACAAAAACAAAAAACAAGATGCCACCTCAGAATGAAGCAGTAAATATCACTTACATAGCCACATTTATGAGCTGTTTGATTCTTGTCAGAGATGTCTGAAGAACAACCTTCCCTTTATCCAGGGGCCCTAAAGAAGTCTCAATTGGGGCTGAGGAGATGCTCAGTTGGTTGGTAAAGTGCCTGCCATGCAAGCAGGAGGCCTGAATTGAGATCCCCAAAACACACAAAGCCAAGCAGATCCCTAAAGCTCATTGGCCACCTAGTCTAACCTTTGTGAACCTCAAGCAGAGTGAGAGACTTTGACTCAAAATTAAAGGAGATAGAGAAAGACATGATACCAAGCTCTGGCATCCACACGCATGTGCACATGCATGTACACACGTCTACATCCTCTCCTCATGAGACCACGGTAATGGAACTCTGTACTATACTTAGTTTTGAAACTACTTACATTTAAAAATAAAAATGTTCTATGATCTTAGCAGGACACATTTTTAACGTTAGTTTAATTTACTATGCATAGGTGTTTTGCTTGCACATATGTCTGCACACTGTAACTATACGCATGCTTGGTGCCCTTGGAGGGCACAAGAGAGCATTGGGTGCTCTGGAAGTGGAGTTACAGGTGGTCACGAGCTAGCTACCACGTAGGTGCTAGGAATGGAACCTAGCCTCGGCAAGAACAGCCAGTACTCTGAACCATGGAACCATCTCTCCAGCCAAAAGACTGGTTTCTTGTTTGTTTGTTTTGTTTTGGGATCACCCCCCATGCTGAGGAAGTGTTTTCTAGGTCAAGCCAGTCTGACAAGGGCAGCCTTGACGGCCACAGTGCTGATGGGCACTCCTCGGTCTGCTCTCTAGGCTATACTCAGGGTGCTGCTCATTCTTTGCTTTCTAGTTCTCCCGTGGCTTGGGGAAAATCTGTCTAATTCAGAGGCTAGTGAAGCCATCAGAGCCTCTTCCCTGGGCTCGCACCACACCAGGCAGTCAGAGAGCAAAGCAATTCACGAGTCCCTTAATCATGCTTCAAAAAGATAAATGAAAATTGTGCAGAAGGATATGACTAGAAAATAAGTTGTATGTCTAGAAATAAAACCCTCTGCACTTTCTGACATGACAAAGTATAATTTTAAGGGCCCTGGCAGACTATGATCAAGGCCATCAATAGCCAAGGAAAAGGCAATACTCAGATGTGAATGAACAGGAAGGAGAAGGCTGAGGAAAAGTCAGGCTTTAAAATACGCAAAACATGCTGAAGGGTTAATTAATGCACCATCAGCTCTGACTGAACGCAGTCATTTAACCTGGCGACCTGAGTTCCGTCTCCACAACTCCCTGGTGGAGAGAAGGGTACACCATGCTGACTTCTGCTCTGTGACATGCATGTGCACGTGTGTGCGTGTGTGCATACGCATACAGATAAACACTCACACACAAGTAAATGATGTCAATTAAAAAAATTGAACTGTGCCTAAATGCTCTCTAACTTAAGATTTTCACTAGAGTCAAACGGACCCCAAAAACCTGCTGTTGGATCTTACAGACTAACTTCAGCCACTTCTGGGCCACAAGCCCCCCCGACTAAGGCCACTCCGCTCTCTGCCTTGTTTGGATTTCTGATCTTTTACTCTCTCTAGGTATCTTCCTAAGAACAAACAGTGGTTCAAAGTTTGCATGCACATGTAAAATCATTTCCCATGTCTCAACTCAGAATGCACCAAGAGTATGATTAACACCTTTACAGGCCTAATAAGCTCCTGAAGCAAACGCCTAACTGGAATTTCCTTAGAAAGCTAATAGGCGCCTCTAAGGTGAGACCTTCCAGCAAGTCTTCAGCACAGAACGGGACATTATGATTTGAGTGGATCCACAAAGAATAAACTGGCTCACATGACCCCCTCACCTTATGTGTTGGTTTTTACTATTTAGAAACATCATGCTTTGTGTTAAAAGATAAATATAGGGGATTGACAAGAATAGGGGGACAAGAGAGAAACGTGTCTTACATGGTAGTGGACATGACCAGAATATACTTGTGCACTGTATGAAAACATCATTTCAAACCTAATAATATATATACACACACATACATACAATGTATGATAATGAAAACTTAGTGGCCCAGTGAGATGGTTCAACAGGTAAAGGTGTTTGCTGCCAAGCTTGATGACCTAAGTCTGTCCCCCGGACCCACATGATGGAAGGAGAATCCTGCAGGTTTTCTGTGACCCAGTAGTCACTGCCAGAGAAGCAAACTGCAGCTTCCACAGCTTGATCAACCAAGCAGGTCTCTGAACCATTCACTTCAAAACTTGTTTGCTGTGTTTCAAGTACAAAATGTCTCTCTTCACTTTCCAAGCCTCTATTACTCACAGATTCCAAAACCTTCTTGGAGCCTTTTAATCCTTAGGAGATGATTATAAATGCCACCGTTCTTATTCAGCGACCTGATGGCATGAAAGTCCACTGTGGAGTGGTGTAGATGTTTATGAGCTGGGGCTATCTCTAGATAAAGGATTCCCTGGTGGAATGTGAATGCTGAAATTCTTAATCTGATCTAGAACGTTTTAGCACATTTATGTTTATATGTGTGCAGATAAACACATATAAAACCTTGAAGCAATGCACTGACAACCTATGACTACAGTAGTAATAGTAGATAACGCTTGAATAAAAATGGCAAAAAGATAGCTGGGCGTGGTGGCACACACCTTCAATTCCAGCACCCACATGGTAGGTCACACCTGCCTGGAACTCCAGTTCTGAGGACCTAATACCATCTTCTGACTTCTCCAGGCACCAGGTAGGCGAGTGGCACACAGACATAATGTGTAAGAGGGTTTGCTTGTATTACATGTTCTTGATTAATAAATACCGCTTTATGGAAAGGGGGGCACCCTCAATCCACCGCCCCAAACTCCTTCCTTTACATCTCTGAGAAAGGATCTTCTATGTCCATGTAGCCAAGAATGACCTTAAACTTCTGGTCCTCCTGCCTCCACCTCTCAAATGCTGGAATTTACAGGCATGTACCATCATGTTGGGTTTAGGCTGTGTGAAGGATCAAACCCAGAGCTTTGTACCGGCTAGGCAAACACTCTACTAAGCTACCTCCTCAGTCTGTGTATATTTTTCTTAAATGTCAGTGTATCTAGCTTACTAAAAGGAAGAATATCAAACTGAGAATTGCATCTTTAAAACTAAGCAACTATGGTCTGGATGCTTCGAGAAAAGCAGTCCTGGCTTTTCTAAGCGCATGCCCTAAAATTAGCCCAGAGGTTTTGCTAGATGTTGGAGCTTCCTGCAGCCCCAGCTGGTCCTCCCAGCACTTATTTAGCAGAGTTAACAGCTTCACCTTGGTATGCCCAAACAAAAAAAGTCAATCTGCACATTTCCAAGAAAAACAAAAGAAGCCGGTTTCCATCCTCAAATCCACTAAAGAAAGCCTCCGTGGGAGCCACACACAGCTCAATGCGCTAGAACTGAAAAACAGGACAGCCGGCCAGCATTCTCGGTGTTCAATAATAGCAGCGGTCACCTGGGGCAGCGGAAATAACACAGTAATGATATTTTGAGGGGTTCCTGGAACCAGAACATAGGTCAGCTTTTTCCCCTTTCCTTTTGTTTTCAGGGGAAAATGAGCTATTCTCACGGGGACCAGGAGGCATTGCTGTCCGGGCCATCTATTTCTTCCCACATCTGGCTTGAAACTCCAACAGAAGAAAAGCATCCTGAGGTATCAGTCAACATTTGAGCAAAGAACAGTGAGTATCCAGCCTTCGAATGGAGAGCACAGGGCTTAGGGACAGACCCGAGAAAGGCAAAAGTACCTATTATTGTTTGGGGATTAGTTATGAGGTATGGTTGGAAACAATAGGCATAGAAGAGGACCCTGGTTTGATATACAGCACCCACATGATAGCTCACAACTGTCTGTAACTCTCGTCCTAGGGGACCCAACACCCTCTTCTGTCTTCCACAGGCATCAGGCAGAATGTGGTGCAGAATAATATATGCAGGAGAAATGCCCACAATTAAAAACAAAACAAAACAAAACAAAAACCCACTGTCTCCAATTTCAGTTCCAAGGGATCTGATACCCTCTCCTGGCCTCTGCTGGTACTGCACATACATGCTGGCAGATCATTCAAATACATAAAATAAAAAAAATAAAATTTAAGGCAGGTGGTGGTGGTGCATGCCTTTAATCCTAGCACTTGGGAGGCAGAGGCAGGCGTATCTCTGTGAGTTTGAGGCCAGCCTGGTNAGAGAGAGAGAGAGAGAGAGAGAGAGAGAGAGAGAGAGAGAGAGAGATCTTTTAAAACAGTAGCAAACCTAATGGAGAACACAGACATCCAATCCTGATCACACGAGCTAAGCATGGCCATAAAGCTCTTCTCTGCTGTTAGGATTAAACACAGAGCTTCAGATTCACTGAAGTTATGCTCTACCAATGCATGAGGATGTGGAATGCTGGTTTTTAAAGCATGTTCTACAGTTTTCCACCACATGCTGAAAAGTAGAATTACAGAGTACATTGATCTTTCTGGCTCTCTAACATGACGTAATAACCGGTCACCCTTCTGTAGATTTATTTAAGAAACTCAGCTTATACATCAATACAGTACATCAAGACTATCGGCTGTTTGGGGGTGACAGGTAAAAGGAAGCTTTGAGAATATGAACTAACAGCATCTAAGATATAATTCCCGTCCTGCTTCATGAGCTGTAGAAGGATCAGGGACACTGAAACCTAGGGACCGATGGAATGAATAAATAAAGGCTTCTGATGAGCAACGCCGCTCTGGCAACCGGCTCACAGAGCACACGGCCCATGCCCACATCTCAACGATGAATTCCTAAGCAGCTCACGCTCTTTTGCCCTTCATGTGTGGTTACAAAGACACAAAGGGTGAAAGTTTCACTCAGTCCGAATATATTGCTAACTGATTTATAAAGACTTCAGAGTTCTGCCACTGAAGAGATAGCTTCAGGTTGTATCCCTAAAATACCCTCCTCGTCAAGCCAGTCGGTAAGCAAAAACTGACATGATTGGGACCAACCAATCCTGACATCTAAAAATCAAGGAAAACATTCCATTAAATATTTAAAAAAACACTCAGTACATTTATCACAGAGCATTTAAAATGTGTCTTTTTCAAGAAAGTAGGAAGGGCACACCTGAAGGGGGAGAGGTCAAAAGGTCAAAGGGGGCAAATGGAGGTGATGGGATATTTAAGGCACAAAGCTCAATGGGACCCATTTGTGGCAAGGAAGGGGACAAGGAAGAGGTGAAGGTGGCCTGGACCAATGATCATGGGCGGAGCAAAAAGAAACAAAGCGTAATGACGCACATGCATGTCACATCCTACGACACATGGGATATACTTTTGTATTATAACAAAAAGAATTAACTGGGAATGTTCTCAGGCCAGCAAAGTGGCTAAGTAGGTAAAAGCACTTGCTGTCAACTTGAATTAAAGCGCCAGGATTCCTACATGGGGAAGAGAAAACAAACTTCTATGAGCTGTCCTTTGACCCTGCAGCACTCCTGGGCCCATGCTCATACTGCAGCAAGTGCAATTCCCATCCCCAAATCAGTAAAATAATGCCAAACTCACACTGCAGCATGTGCGTGCCCCTTCCCCAAATCAGCAAAATGCCAAGGTTTGAAAATAGTTCCTATCATTGTCTTCATGAGGACAGTTATTTAGACACTGGGCCACGCCAATTAAGTCTCTCGAAACCTGTACAACTTCTCCCCAAACTGCCTGAAGAGTTCAGTGCTCACTTTAAGTGTCAAACTCCTATTGTAAAAACAAAATAATGAGGCATATAACTGAAAGAAGAATTTTGTAACTTTCTTAGACTATAGTAAAAAAAAAAAAGGACTGTTCAAACTATAGCAAAAGCCTTAAGCTCTGGGTGTGGAGAGATGGATCCAGGTTCAACTCTCAGCACATGGCCACTCAAAACCATCTGTAACTCCAGTCCCAGGGGATCTGACGCCTTCTTCAGGCCTTCCCAGGCATTGCATGCATCTGGTGCACAGACATACATGCAGGCAAAACATCCATACACATATAATAAATTTTTTTATAAAATCAAACAAAATGGAACTTTGGGCCTACCTTCTTCTGTGGGATTGAAGCCACAGATGTCACAGATACAACGGACCCACTTGTTCATGTCCTCCTCACTGTCTGCCACCAAGTAGAAAATCCGGTCGATGGTGTTGATATCAAAGATGTAGCTGTTTTCAAACTCCTTCTTGTTGAACGTCAGCCCAGCATCAACTTGCTGACATAAGTTTAAATCAATAATCCGGATAGGTTTCTTGGCGTGGTCGTTTTTGTAATACTCCAGGACATCGGGGTCTCCAGTCAAACGGCCACTGCGCAACACAAACCACCTTCTCTTCCATGCCTAGAAACAAGCAAACACCCATTTGCCATCAGGAATGAACATTCATAAAGGCATTGTTTGAAAAAGCTGTAATATTTTGTATCGGTTCCCTAACACAACAAATGAAGCCAAGTATAAAATAGTGTTGATGAATAGTGTTGGGAAAACAGCATTAGTCAGAGAATCAGGTCAGACGTTATGCTAAGTGAAAGAAGCCACAGGGCAAACACTGTGATCCTGTGATATGAAGCATGTACAGTAGTTAAATCCAGACAGACAGTATGTGTAGGATAGTGGTTGTGCAGCTGTTCCAGAAAGGGGAAGAGGAGAACGTTCTAGAGAAGTGGTCAAAGTGTATAACAATGTGAATGTATTTAACAACACCAAACTGGTTGCTTAAAATTGGTTAAAATTGTAAGTTGCCAGTTATTTTACCACTTTGAAAAATAGTGGGTTTCCATATCTTAATATGTCAAAGAAGGGCTGGAGAAATGGTTTAGTAGGGCAGAGTGTGCTGGATGAGCATGGCGACCAAGTTCGGGTCCCCAACACCCATGTAAAAAGCTGGATGTGACCATGTGTGCATCTTTATCCCCAGATATACAAGGCAGAGACTAGAAGGGTGGCCAGGTAGCTCTGGAGTCAGTGAGAGACCATGTATCAAAGGAATATGGAAGAGAGTGACAGAGAAGGGAGACTGATGGCCTCCATGAGCTGACACACAAGCATACTGTCTCTACCCCTATGCATGAGAGAATATACTTATGGTGCTTATTCCTAAGATTTTAAACTAGAGAATCTGTTTTCTCAGAGTGAGACAACAGAGGAGGGAGAATGGGCTTGGGTGTTTCCCTGGTTGCTTCCCTGGGGTTCCATTCTAAACACATCCTACCTGATGTTCTAACACTACAGAGAGCTGTATTCCTGAATTGTTGCATTTCTCTTCCAGACACACATTCATGCACCCCCCACACACACACGCGGTATACTCAATATTTCCTTCCTCTATATCTTTAATACCATTCCTGAAGAAGGCTGGGGGAGTTGGAGAGATGTCTCCGTAGGTAATAACACTGGCTGCTCTTACAGAAGACCCAGGTTCAGTACCAGCACCCACATGGCAGCTCAAACCATCTGTAACTCCAGTTCCAGGTGATCCACCAACCCCTCTTATGGCCTCCAAGGGCACCAGCATACATATGATGAATATATACACATGCAGACAAAACACACATAAAATTAAATACATAAATCAAAAAAATCTTTTGGAAGAGGCTGTGATTCTTGCCACCACCTTCTCTAAAGATTATATGGATTAGGTAAAGCAAGACTAGATGGCTGACCGTCTTCTTTGTTAGCTCGGATCCCCTCAGATCTGGCCCTGGATCCCAAACCAAGCCTCACTCCTCCGAGTTTTGTTCTCTGTCATAGACAGCTAAGCAGTAAAAGGCAGTACATCTCAGTCATCTCCTAGGATACATACACACTCCAGAACAAACCCTGGAGACAGGATGCCCAAAGATGGCACTCTGTGAACAGGGAGAACTGAAACATGCATTTCTGCAGCTCTAGGGCTATCACACGTGGCCACAATTCTGCTCGATGTCACAGAGTTTTAGTTTCAGAAAACTCTACCCACACACACTGCACAGATTTTCAGTAACGAGTGGGATAAAGTCAGCCCTATGCCCAGTGTTTTCAGAGGTCACCCATCACCCAGTAGGAGTTTGGTTTCCTGTGGTCTCATCAGATCAAGAGTGAGCTTTGTGAATGTGCTGCTGACGTAAGTCGACATGCAACTGAAGTACTCCCGTGTCTTCACTAACACTTACAGACGTGTGATCCACAACTCAAGTACTCCCGTGTCTTCACTAACACTTACAGATGTGTGTTCCACAACTCAAGTACTCCCGTGTCTTCATGAACACTTACAGATGTGTGATCCACAGCTCAAGTACTCCCGTGTCTTCACTAACACTTACAGATGTGTGATCTACAACTCAAGTACTCCCGTGTCTTCACTAACACTTACAGATGTGTGTTCCACAACTCAAGTACTCCCGTGTCTTCATGAACACTTACAGATGTGTG